>JAGFNQ010000831.1:0-94838 GCA_024364735.1 Boesenbergia rotunda
ATTACTAGCATGAACAAAATAATCATGGCATCCTAAACTAGCATAAACATAATTAAATCATGGCATCCTAAACTAGCATAACATAAATAAAATCATGGCATTTTAACTTAGCATAAACATAAATAAATCATGCATCCTAAACTAGCATAGACATAAATAAATCATGGCATCCTAAACTAGCATAAACATAAATAAAATCATGGCATTTTAACTTAGCATAAACATAAATAAATCATGGCATTCTAACTTAGCATAAACACAATTAAATCATGACATCATATATTAGCATAAACATACATAAAATCATTTGCATAAACATACCTTGCATAAACTTACTTTGCATAATATTCTTATCATAAATATAATGCATAACATGGATGGATGCATGTGGCAATTGCATATATATATATATAAGGATGCTTAATCTTTAAAAACATGCTTTTAAATACTTTAACATAATCATATCATTCATTTGGGCCCTGGCTTGTACCACATTCATTCATCATAAGCGCGCATCCTTAAGTAAATACGAGGTAGCTAGCCTCGACCTACTAGGGTAAGGACAGCATAGTCGGTAGTCCCCGAACCGAGGCGTTCTTAAGGTGCCCATCCCTGTTGCACAGCTTCGGTAGTGCCAGAACCGTGGACAGCATAGTCGGTAGTCCAGAACCGGGGAGTTCTTAAGGTGCCCATCCCTTGGACCCATACTTCGGTCCGGTACAAGCCCATTCATAAAGTAAAATACTTTACATGCTTTAACATTCATAAGACATTCATGGCATCTTTAACATAGCATAACTTGTTACGGCTCGGCCCGTCTACCGGCTCATTTACCGGTCCTCACGACCGTCGTACCGTCGACCATCGACCGTGCCGTTTAGCATATTTATGCCTTAAAGACATAAGCATCATCTTTCATTCATAACATGGCATGAATCTTCTTTCATAAAACATGGCATGCATCATCATTCATAAAACATGACATACATACATATCATTCATAAGACATGGCATACATACATTTCATTTATAAGACATGGCATACATACATATTATTCATAGAACATGGCATACCTACATATCCTTCATAAATCATGGCACATGTCTAAACATTGATGACCTAATCATATAGTTCATGACATATAAACTAAGGGTTTGGTTAACATAGAATTCTTCCACCTTACTTAAACATACATCTTAATAACCTATACCCAAGCATCTTGGTAGGTTTAACCCAACCCTAGCCCTAGGTTAGATCCTTGGCCGAAAGTCCCAAGGAAACCCTAGGTCCATGAAACTTCACCTAACTTCCCAAACAACATCTCCTACATTCATACTAGGCCATAGGAAACATTTGAGTTCATACTTAAGACCAACCCTAATCCTTTAACCCTAGTCTTGCTCTTGGCCGAAACTTCAAGGCCATGGGGGCATGGAGAAATTCCATTAAAACCCCAAATCAAATGCTTAAACACCAACCATACCTTACCATAGGGCCATTGGGGCCCTTACTTGAAACAAGTCCTAACTTTCCACCCTATTAGGGTACTTGGCCGAAACCTATAGGGTCTCTAGGCCATGTGAAACATTCACATAAACACCCTCCATCTCCCTTATATCATAATAAAACATAAAACATATACTTGAGGTTTTAAACCCAACCCTACACATGAGTTCTTGATGTTGGCCGAAACCCTAGGGTATTCTAGGGTACCCCAAAAATTCTCAAAAATTATATTTAATCTCTAAACATCATAAGAGAACATTACACAACATTATAAAGATTTTTAGCATCATCTTTGACCCTAAACTTCTAGTGGCCGAAACCCATAGGGTATCCTAGGGTTCTTGGTTTGCCTTTCTTGTTTCTTTTAACATCAAATCCCAAAAATTAACCAATATATCATGCTAAAAACATAAGGAACTATTATACCACAGGTGAGGGAGTCTTACCTTGGTGGATCTTGATTTTTAGACCTTAAAAGAGAAGAAAATTGCAAATCCTTTGGACACTTGAACCCCTTTGCCCTTGTAGCCTTGGAAACCCTTTAGATCTTGGAGATGAGACCCTCTTATGAAGCTTTTCCAAGGGAAATCTCCTCTTGAGATTTTCGGCTAGAATGAGGGAGGAAGAAAGAAACTCTCAAACCCCCTCTTTATAGCACATTAAGGAGGGTAAGTGAAGAGTCATGGTGTCTCTTCCTCTTCCCCTAAGCCTTAACCAAACTCCATTTCATTTCCTCATAGAAATCCCTTGCTAGGTGAGTTGGTTAGACCATGCATGGTTATACAAGAGGTCCAAGGTTCAAATCCTTGGTGCATGCATTAATTTTCCATTTTATTTTTCCTAATATTCGAAAATCCCCTAAAAATTTCCTCATACTTATGTTAATATTTCTCATTAAAATCCCTTTATATTTCTATAAATTTTTACCTAAAATTCATCAATAATCATGGTACTAGAAGGCCCATATAAGTCCCATTAGTGCCTAACTTCTCAATTTAAATAGGAAACCATGCTAAAACTCTCTCATAATCATACTAATATTCCTAATTAAAATCCATTTATATTTATATTAGATTCTACCTAAAATCCACTAATAATCATGGTACTAGAAAAACCCATATAAGGCCCATTAGTACTTAGTTTATCAATTTAAATGAGAAAAATCATGGATTTCTAGGCTAAGGTTCGTACTAATATTTCTAGGTCCCTCGGAAAATTATCTAGACATGATCAATATTTTAAAGAAAATATTGAGAGAATTTTCCGGGTCGTTACAATCCCCCATACCTCTTGAAAGTTCGTCCTCGAACTTAGAATAGCTCCGGGTACTTGCGTCTCATCTCGTCCGCGCGTTCCCAGGTAGCTTCCTCGAACCGTTGACTTTGCCATAGGACCTTGACTAAGGGTACCTTCTTGCTCTAGTTTTGTCTATTCTTAAGTATGCACAAGTTTATCATCTACGCACCAACTTATCACTCCGAAGCTCCTCTCAATTAGTACTGATTTTAGCGTCTTTGCTTCTCACATACGTCTTTTATCTGTATTAAACTAAACGAAAATTTTAATTATTATTATATGATTCTCTCTTATTACATTCAGTATCATACTTCAAGTCTACTCCTCAACACCATAATTACCACTTTATATAAGTACAACTCTTTCTCCTTTCCACTCGAATCTCCTTACTCCTTTTTCCGAGAATTACTCTTACTTTATTATTATCTATTCTAATAGTATATTTGTTTCTAGGTAACATAACTTCTCATAGTACATAAACTCATGTATCGCCTATCCTATTACTTCCTATTCCAGTTATTTGAGTTACTTACTCTGTTTTAACTACCTAACCTATAATGCATACAGTCTCTATTAATTATACTAAAATTTCTCAATTAAATTCATAAAATTAGCTTATTATCTTAGCTATAATGCCTATTCGTCATAGTGAATTTGTGTTATTCCTCTTAGCTTATTATCTCTTATGTTAGTCTATTTTACTCACATGTATCGTTTCTGATATATACTATCTGTTTCATTATATTATCATTACATACTAATTCCGGTACTCAAAATTCATCTTGTAAAATTAATGGCAAGTCTCATCGAAGCTTTCAACTTACCTTTCACTGAAATAACACATTGACATTGCTTTTAACTTAACCTACTTCTATAATGGTTTTTATTTATCTCAAAGTTTCTACTTCCAAACTACAACTATTGTGTATACTATCTTTTATTAGGACACGACAAGAATTCTGACTATATTTCACTTACTAATAAATTATATTAAATATTCGTTGCCTAACTCTACCCATCATAATCTAGAAGAAAATACCACTTACACTTGTAAGAAAGATGATTTGGAGTATTCGTTTCATTGTTTTCGCTCAATCCAAATTACTTTACTGTCCATTCTTTATTGTTCTCATGAACTGTTACTATCTTAATTAAACTACATATTATACTAAACTTCTAACTTTCTGTTCTATCTTTCCATAGTCTTCTTTCACGTATCCAAATACCTTTTCTCATTTATCAGCCATGCTTTCTCCACTCTAATCGCAAAAATCACATTCTTATGATCTCCGTATCTTACTTCTCTATCAAGAATTAATAAAATACTCCTATATCGATCTCTTCCAAAAATCTATACCTTATTAGATCGTTTCACCTAGTAAGTTTGTTTGAAAAGAAGCTCTTACTACATTCTTGCCTCTGATAACACTAACCTTTAGTTCCTTCATACAGAATTATATCTAAGGTCCTATTCGCTGATCTCTATCACGCCTTCTTTTGCATATCTAGTTCTTACTCTCTTTCTTTCCTGTATCAAGAATATTACCCTATGGCTACCACTATATATATATTTGCTTGAAACTTCAAATAACTTAACACATTAATCTATTCCTAATAGATATACATCACTAAGTCTTCATTTCATAACCACTACAATCTCTTAGAATACCTATACCAAATACTCTACTCCCTTAATACTATAGTTAATAAGTCTTCCTTAATAAAACACCATCCTTTCTTTACTTCTATGCTCATCACTAAATATTAACATACACCTTTTATCAGCAGTACAACTTGCTTTGGTCCACCACTTTTCTTAATCCTAAACAGTCATGACACTCATACAGATAATTACTTTACACGTTCCTCCTCTCACATCTACTTGCTCTTCTTTTCCGATTTACTCCATTTTGCTACCACTCAATCATTTACTATATTTATTCCACTTGACTGTAGTTACTTAAGTTAAACCTCTACGGATCACCCTCGCTCTCTATCACTCACATGTAAAATACCAGTAAGGCTACTATAAGTGATTGCTATTCCTACCCATATATCAATCTCGAAAGTATTTAGTTTCATACAAAAATTAAAGTAAAGTATCATTCATAGTTACATATCCTAAAGTACTTTTCATCATAAACATCGTTCATACTTGCAAATCCTAAAACCATAAAACATCCTAAAAGTGCTTACTACTATAAGATATGTAAAGAGGTACTTACTTGGAAGCGGCAGGAAGAGGGCTTGATGTGTGTGTAGTGAGATGGTAACTGCTCTGATACCAACCTGTAACGCCCGCTTTTTTTTTCTTTTTCCTAAAGCGGCGTTACGTTAACATACTTAGGGTATGTAGTCATCATAATACAGCGGAAACCTTTAACTTACACCTACATGTACTTACTACCCTTCCTAACATTATAACATGGAAACCTGGCATATTAACTTTATACTTAGCATCATATCATGTCATTCTTAGCATCATGTCATACTTAGCATCATATCATACTTAGCATCATGTCATCCTTAGCATCATGTCATAGAGTCACATTCAAGCACTTAATAGTAAAGGTAAAGTTCTATCATAAGATGAGCAACCATATTGTTTCTTGGCCAAGTCACTATCACACACATGCTTCATTGCCCCCCCCCCTGCTGCTTCCTTACTGTCCCCTTGCGTGATCTGCGGTATAAGGAAATAAAACTATAAGCGCACAGGCTTAGTAAGACTCTTTCCTACTCACTAAAACCATTCATCACTTAATCATGAGCACATGAAACATTAACATACTTGGTGCTTTACTTAGAACATAAGCCTTTATGAGCACTTAGCATACATTTGACATGACATGAACATAAACTTAACCACATTCGTAGCATGGCATGAACATAACCATAAAAGCATCCATGGCATGGCATAATACTTGGCATAGACATGAACATCGTAAACATTCATAGCATGGCATAATACTTGGCATAGACATAGACATAATAAACATAACCTCATAAACATTCTTAGCATGAACCTAAATAAAATCATGGCATCCTAACTTAGCACAACGTAATTAAATCATGACATCATTACTAGCATGAACATAAATAAAATCATGGCATCCTAACTTAGCATAAACATAATTAAATCATGGCATCCTAAACTAGCATAAACATAAATAAATCATGGCATCCTAAACTAGCATAAACATAAATAAAATCATGGCATTTTAACTTAGCATAAACATAAATAAATCATGGCATCCTAAACTAGCATAGACATAAATAAATCATGGCATCCTAAACTAGCATAAACATAAATAAAATCATGGCATTTTAACTTAGCATAAATATAAATAAATCATGACATTCTAACTTAGCATAAACACAATTAAATCATGGCATCATATATTAGCATAAACATACATAAAATCATTTGCATAAACATACCTTGCATAAACTTACTTTGCATAATATTCTTATCATAAATATAATGCATAACATGGATGGATGCATGTGGCAATTGCATATATATATATAAGGATGCTTAATCTTTAAAAACATGCTTTTAAATACTTTAACATAATCATATCATTCATTTAGGCCCTGGCTTGTACCACATTCATTCATCATAAGCGCACATCCCTAAGTAAATACGAGGTAGCTAGCCTCGACCTACTAGGGTAAGGACAGCATAGTCGGTAGTCCCCGAACCGAGGCGTTCTTAAGGTGCCCATCCCTGTTGCACAGCTTCGGTAGTGCCAGAACCGTGGACAGCATAGTCGGTAGTCCAGAACCGGGGCGTTCTTAAGGTGCCCATCCCTTGGACCCATACTTCGGTCCGGTACAAGCCCATTCATAAAGTAAAATACTTTACATGCTTCATCATTCATAAGACATTCATGGCATCTTTAACATAGCATAACTTGTTACGGCTCGGCCCGTCTACCGGCTCATTTACCGGTCCTCACGACCGTCGTACCGTCGACCATCGACCGTGCCGTTTAGCATATTTATGCCTTAAAGACATAAGCATCATCTTTCATTCATAACATGGCATGCATCTTCTTTCATAAAACATGGCATGCATCATCATTCATAAAACATGACATACATACATATCATTCATAAGACATGGCATACATACATTTCATTTATAAGACATGGCATACATACATATTATTCATAGAACATGGCATACCTACATATCCTTCATAAATCATGGCACATGTCTAAACATTGATGACCTAATCATATAGTTCATGACATATAAACTAAGGGTTTGGTTAACATAGAATTCTTCCACCTTACTTAAACATACATCTTAATAACCTATACCCAAGCATCTTGGTAGGTTTAACCCAACCCTAGCCCTAGGTTAGATCCTTGGCCGAAAGTCCCAAGGAAACCCTAGGTCCATGAAACTTCACCTAACTTCCCAAACAACATCTCCTACATTCATACTAGGCCATAGGAAACATTTGAGTTCATACTTAAGACCAACCCTAATCCTTTAACCCTAGTCTTGCTCTTGGCCGAAACTTCAAGGCCATGGGGGCATGGAGAAATTCCATTAAAACCCCAAATCAAATGCTTAAACACCAACCATACCTTACCATAGGGCCATTGGGGCCCTTACTTGAAACAAGTCCTAACTTTCCACCCTATTAGGGTACTTGGCCGAAACCTATAGGGTCTCTAGGCCATGTGAAACATTCACATAAACACCCTCCATCTCCCTTATATCATGATAAAACATAAAACATATACTTGAGGTTTTAAACCCAACCCTACACATGAGTTCTTGATGTTGGCCGAAACCCTAGGGTATTCTAGGGTACCCCAAAAATTCCCAAAAATTATATTTAATCTCTAAACATCATAAGAGAACATTACACAACATTATAAAGATTTTTAGCATCATCTTTGACCCTAAACTTCTAGTGGCCGAAACCCATAGGGTATCCTAGGGTTCTTGGTTTGCCTTTCTTGTTTCTTTTAACATCAAATCCCAAAAATTAACTATTATACCACAGGTGAGGGAGTCTTACCTTGGTGGATCTTGATTTTTAGACCTTAAAAGAGAAGAAAATTGCAAATCCTTTGGACACTTGAACCCCTTTGCCCTTGTAGCCTTGGAAACCCTTTAGATCTTGGAGATGAGACCCTCTTGTGAAGCTTTTCCAAGGGAAATCTCCTCTTGAGATTTTTGGCTAGAATGAGGGAGGAAGAAAGAAACTCCCAAACCCCCTCTTTATAGCACTTGAAAGAGGGTAAGTGAAGAGTCATGGTGTCTCTTCCTCTTCCCCTAAGCCTTAACCAAACTCCATTTCATTTCCTCATAGAAATCCCTTGCTAGGTGAGTTGGTTAGACCATGCATGGTTATACAAAAGGTCCAAGGTTCAAATCCTTGCTGCATGCATTAATTTTCCATTTTATTTTTCCTAATATTCGAAAATCCCCTAAAAATTCCCCTATACTTATGTTAATATTTCTCATTAAAATCCCTTTATATTTCTATAAATTTTTACCTAAAATTCATCAATAATCATGGTACTAGAAAGCCCATATAAGACCCATTAGTGCCTAACTTCTCAATTTAAATAGGAAACCATGCTAAAACTCTCCCATAATCATACTAATATTCCTAATTAAAATCCATTTATATTTATATTAGATTCTACCTAAAATCCACTAATAATCATGGTACTAGAAAAGCTCATATAAGGCCCATTAGTACTTAGTTTCTCAATTTAAATGAGAAAAATCATGGATTTCTAGGCTAACGTTCGTACTAATATTTCTAGATCCCTCGGAAAATTATCTAGACATGATCAATATTTTAAAGAAAATATTGAGAGAATTTTCTGGGTCGTTACAGAGATAGTGAACCCCCCTTAAGTTGGGTAGATAGTCCTCAATGTACACATCCTCCACCTTTAGCTCCTTTAGTTCTTCAAAATACTTTTTGAGCCGGTGGCCATTGACTTTCCACACAAATCCATTAGCTTCGTCCCTAATTTCAACAACTCCATAGGGAAAAATGTCAGTTATAATAAATGGACCTTCCCACCTTGACCTCAACTTACCTCTTATCAATTTTAGCCTTGATTTATACAATAAAACCTTATCGCCAATTTGGAAGTCCTTTTTCACAATGTGCTTGTCATGGAAGTTCTTGGTCTTCTCCTTGTAAATCCTTGAATTTTCAAATGCTTCCAACCGAATTTCTTCAAGTTCTTGAAGTTGCAATTTTCTTTCTTCTCCCGCCTTGGTAGCATCGAAATTGCAAGCTTTCACCGCCCAATATGCCTTGTGCTCTATTTCCACGGGGAGGTGACAAGCCTTACCATAAACCAAGCGGTAGGGTGACATGCCAATCGGTGTCTTGTATGCTGTTCTGTAGGCCCAAAGTGCTTCATCTAACCTCTTGCTCCAGTCTTTTCTAGTGGGCCCAACTGTTCTCTCTAGAATGGATTTTATCTCTCTGTTGGAAATCTCAGCCTGTCCATTTGTTTGGGGATGATAGGATGTAGAGATTTTATGTACCACCCCATATTTGCTCAGCAGTGCCTTCATGTGTTTGTTGCAGAAATGAGATCCTTGGTCACTAATTATTGCTCTTGGAATTCCAAACCTGCAGAAAATGTGTGACCTAACAAAACTACAAACAACAGAAGAATCATCAGTCTTGGAGGGAATGGCCTCCACCCATTTTGAAACATAATCCATAGCAAGTAAAATATACAGATAACCATAAGATGCAGAAAAAGGTCCCATAAAATCTATCCCCCAAACATCAAAAATCTCACAATAAAGTATAGCATGCTGGGGCATCTCATGTCTCGCTGCTATGTTCCCAGTTCGCTGACATCTATCACAATTTTTATAAAAAACATATGAATCATGAAAAAGGGTGGGCCAGTATAATCCACACTCTAGTACTTTCCTGGCAGTCCTCTGGGGTCCAAAATGCCCCCCCCCCACAAGCTGATGAATGACAAAATGTCAGGACAGAAGAAAACTCATGATCGGGTATGCATCTCCTAATTATTTGGTCATTACAAAATTTCCACAAATAAGGATCATCCCACACATAAAACTTTGCATCACTTTTTAATTTATCTTTTTGAGCCTTAGAAAATTGAGTGGGAAAAACATGTGCAACTAGAAAGTTAACTAGGTCTGCATACCACGGTGTCTCACCATGCACTGCAATCAAGTGCTCATCTCTGAAATCATCATCAATGGTGGTAGGAGATCCATGTCCTTCAAGTCTGCTCAAATGATCTGCAACTAAGTTCTCTTTTCCACTTCTATCTCTGATCTCCAGGTTGAATTCTTGGAATAGGAGCATCCATCTGATCAATCTAGGTTTTGCATCAGGCTTTTTCAACAAATATTTGAGAGCTGCATGATCAGAAAAAATAATCACATGTGAGCATAATAAATAAGATCTGAATCTATCCAAAGCAAAGACAATGGCAAGAAGCTCCTTTTCAGTCGTGGTGTAGTTGGCTTGGGCGGCATCTAAGGTTTTGGAGGCGTAGCAAATGACATGTGGTGCTCCATCAACCCTCTGTGCTAAAACAGCTCCCACTGCAAAATTAGAAGCATCACACATTAATTCAAATGGTAGGGTCCAGTCAGGTGATGTAATAATAGGAGCTGAGGTAAGAGCCTCCCTGAGTCTATGAAAAGCTTCCTTGCATTTTTCATCAAAATGAAACTCAACATCCTTCTGCAAAAGTCGTGTCAAGGGACGAGCAATCAAGCTGAAGTCTCTAATAAATCTGCGGTAAAATCCTGCATGTCCAAGAAAAGCACGAACATCCCGTACGCATACGGGGTAAGATAAAGAAGAAATAGCACTGATTTAGCAGGATCTACCTCAATACCTTTCTGAGAGACTATGTGTCCAAGTACAATCTCGTGCTCTACCATAAAGTGGCATTTCTCAAAATTAAGAACAAGGTTAGTTTCAATGCAACGATGTAAAACCCTAGACAAGTTATTTAAACATGAATCAAAAGACGTGCCATAAACTGAAAAATCATCCATGAATACCTCCATACAGTCCTCTAGCAACTCACCGAATATACTTACCATGCATCTCTGAAATGTACCAGGTGTGTTGCAGAGTCCGAAGGGCATACGCTGTAGGCAAAAGTACCAAAGGGGCAAGTGAAGGTGGTCTTCTCTTGGTCCTCTGGATCTATGCAAATCTGAAAATAGCCTGAAAATCCGTCCAAGAAACAATAGTGCGACTTCCCTGCCAGTCTCTCAAGCATCTGATCAATGAAGGGTAAAGGGAAGTGATCTTTCCTTGTGACCTTGTTGAGCTTCCTGTAATCAATGCAGACTCTCCAGGAATTCTTGACTCTGGTGGGCACTAGTTCATTGCTTTCATCTGCCACCACGGTCACTCCAGATTTCTTGGGTACCACGTGAATAGGACTAACCCACTGACTGTCAGAAATAGGGTAAATGATACCTGCCTGTAGAAGTCTAGTCACCTCTTTCTTTACAACATCCAAAATAAGTGGATTGAGTCTCCTTTGTGGTTGCCTCACAGGTTTGACATTATCTTCCAAAAATATCCTGTGCATGCAGATAGCTGGGCTGATACCTGGTATATCTGATAAAGTCCACCCAATTGCCTTTTTGTAGTGCCTCAGGACTTGCAATAATTTTTCTTCTTGTTCTGACTCCAAATGTTGTGCAATAATCACAGGAAAAGTCTGCTCCTCTCCTAGGTATGCATACTTCAAATGGCCTGGTAATGGCTTCAGTTCACTCTGGTCTTCTTTAGTAGAAATAAGTGATCCCTGGGGCTCTGTGCAATACCCTACACTTTGAATATCAAGAAAATTAGGTGATCCTTGGGGCTCTGTGCAATCCCCTACACCTAGAAAAATCTCTCTAGCTGGAAATGTGTCTGAAAAATCCTCAGTCTCAGCAGTAAGTACTCTCTCAGCCTCCTCTGAATCAATAGCTCCTTCAGAAAAATCAGATAAAAATCCCTCAGCCTCTAACTCTGTCTGCGCCATCTCCTCAAGAATATCCATGCTCATGATAGAGTGATCCTCTCTCGGATGCTTCATAGCATCAAAAAGGCTAAACTGAACCACCGTGTCTCCAATCTCCATGGAAAGTGTACCGGCATATATATCAATCTTTGTTCTGGCCGTCTTCAGAAAAGGTCTGCCTAGAATAAGTAGAGAACGGTGCGCCAAATAATCTCCCTCCATATCCAAAATATAAAAATCTGCAAGAAATATTAGCTCCTTTACCTTCACCAAAACATCTTCAATCATACCTGCTGGGTGGGTCTGACTCCTGTCTGCTAGCTGTATCACCACACCAGTGGGCTGTAAAGGGCCTATGCCAAGCATCTGAAATACTGACCTGGGCATCACATTTATGGAAACTCCTAAATCTAACATAGCATCATTGAATGTAGTGCTCCCTATCTCACAAGAAACAGTAAATACCCCTGGGTCTTCACACTTCTGAGGAATGGTGTGGATAAGTGCTGAGATATTCTTCCCAAAGCTGACCAACTCATTTTCCTTAAGTTTCTTTTTGTGAACACAAAGATCTTTCAAAAACTTAGCATACTTTGGAATTTGCTTAATCATGGTCAACAAAGGTACATTTATCTCTACCTTACTGAAAAGCTCCACTAGTTCATTGAATTCCTTAGCTTTCTCCTCCTCCACTTGCTTTTTGGCTAGTGTTTTTCGCTGTGGAAAGGGTAAGGGAACCCTAAAATCATCTTCTTTGGCCGGAAGTGGAGAGGCTGAAATTTTGGTTGCTGTCCCTTGCGAAGTGGCTGCTGTCCCTTGCGTCTCGGCACTGATTTCTTCTCCGTTTTCCACCAAATTTGGAAGGTTACTCGAGGAAGGGGTTGGGAACGGGCTAGGGGTGGAATCAGCTGAATTTGAAGTCATTTCATGGCTGTTTTGGGCTGGACTTGAAGTTGCTGTCCGGTTTTCTGAAAAATCTGCTCTTGGACTCTTTGGAGATAAAGTGACCTTCCCACTCCTCAAGGTAATAGCACTCACGTTTCCTTTAGGATTAGGAACAGTTTGGGAAGGTAATTGACTTGATCCTTGAGCTTGATTTTGGTTAATCCCACTAGCCAATTGACCCATTTGCCTCTCAATGTTTTGATTGTGTTGTTGTTGTTGTTGTTGCCAAGCTTGTTGTTGTTGTTGCCAAGCTTGTTGTTGTTGTTGTGTTTGTACAACTTGTTGTAGCATCTCCATCATTTGTTGTTGTTGCGCATTTCCTCCACTTGAGCTCCCATAGCCTCCTTGGTTAGCATATTGCCTTGACTGATTTTGAAAGGATGAAGTAGTAGGCTGGAATTGTGGAACATAGGGCTGTTGGGGCTGATAGGAGGGTGGCATTGCTTGGAAACCTTGCTGGGAGTTGTAACCGTGAAAGTTCTGATTTTGAAGTGAAAAATTCGGTGATGAGGACTGAAAATTCTGATTTTGAAACCCTTGATTATAGGGCTGTGAAATCTGATTATAGGGCTGGGAAGGCTAGAAATTTGGTTGGTTTTGAGCTTGAAAAACTGGAAATGACTGAAAATCTTGCTGCCCTTGATGATATGGCTGGAATTGAGGCTGAAATAGTGGCTGAGTTTGCTGAAAATTAGGCTGAAATGGAGGCTGAAAATTTTGGTTCGAAGGCTGAAAAACTTGCTGATTATTCTGAGTTTGCTGGAGCTGCTGGAAATTCTGTAGAGGCTGCTGCAGTGGCTGTGTTTGAGGGTTTTGTTGGCAGAAGGAGTTCCCATATTTGAAATTTGGATGATCCCTCCAACCGGGGTTGTAAGTAGAGGAATAAGGATTGTTTCTTGCTTGAAATTGTCCTCTTACCAATGCTGCTACTGTCTCGTCCTGTTGGAGGGTGGGACATGAATCTGAAGTGTGCTCTTGACTAGAGCAAATGCCACACACACTCATCACTTGATTAGATTGTGGAGTTGCTGAAAGATTTGAACCTTGATTTGCATTATTAACCTTCAATTGCTTAATAAGTGATGTGATCTCTGCCAGTGAATTCCTTATCTCTTTTTGATCAGTAGGAACTACCTGAACTTCACCCACTCCTCTGGTGGTCAAGGCTCTGCTTCCAAATTGTTGGGAATTCTCAGCCATATTAGAAATGAGCTCCCTAGCTTGAATTGGCGTTTTATTCACTAGGGCCCCTCCAGCTACAGCATCTATCATAATTCTGTCCATCTGCAGCAATCCCTCATAAAAGTATTGAATCAAAAGTTGCTCGCTGATCTGGTGCTGTGGACAACTCGAACATAATTTATTGAATCTTTCCCAGTAATCATAGAGTGTCTCACCCACCACTTGCTGAATTCCACAGATGCTTTTTCTGATTATTGCTGTTCTGGAGGATGGGAAATATTTTTCCAAAAATGCTTTCTTCATAGCGATCCAACTAGACACATACCCGGTAGGTAGATAATAAAACCAGTCTTTTGCTGCTCCTGTCAGTGTGAAGGGAAAAGCTCTCAGCTTGATATCTTCTTCAGAAATGCCCTGAGGCTTCATAGTAGAGCATACAACATGGAATTCGTGCAGGTGTCTATTTGGATCCTCTCCAGATAATCCCTGAAACTTTGGCAACAAATTGATAAGTCCAGATCTGAGCTCAAAATCTCCAGCCAGCTCTGGATAGGCAATGCTGGAGTACTGAAATGAAGTATCTGGTGCTGCGAGCTCCTTCATCGTTCTCTGGTGGTCTGCCATGATACTGCCTGAGTGAGGGAAAATAGTCTGAATAGGAGGGATATCTGTAGTCTCAGAAAGAATGCCCTGGCTCCTCCTAGCTCTGAAAGTCCTCTCAATCTCATGGTCGAATTCTTCTAAATCACCACCTGAAGACCTGGTCATAAAACAAAACAAATCGCAGTAAAAGTAGATAAAGAGATAAAACAAATAAAATCAAATCACCAGATATAACAATAAGCACAGAAATAAATCAAGAATGATATGAAATAAGTGCACAAGCAAAAATCAAACAAATCAACTAGTAGTTCCCCGGCAACGGCGCCAAAAATTTGACGGACCCAAAATAGACTGTCACGAATGTGAGTCTCAAATTTAAATATTTATGATGCTAGAAACCCTTTTTACAATCGAAGTGTGAAAATGCAGTAAAGGGGCCTCAGGTCGTATTTTTCCAAGGGACTGTTGACATTGTGTGATTCGAGCTTGTATTTATGTGTCGTCTGTGAATTTTGGGTTTTTGAATAAAATCTGGGGTTGTTTTGCAAATAGAAATCGAAATGCACAAAAAGAAGAGAATTACAACTAAATGCAATAAACAAGTGATGGCAACTAAGAAATTCAACCAAGAGAAAACCTACTCAAACAAGGTGGCTAAATCGAAATTAAAAGGGAACACAATGGATATTAAATGCAATCTTGATGCTAAACAATGAATAAGTGCAGTGATGGCAAATTTTGGACACAAACAAGCTTAACACAATTAATAGCATGCGAAATTAAGAAATCAAACAAACAATTCAACTCAACTAGCTATAATGGTTTTGGAAGCCAACCACTGCCAACAAAATTCAGAAATGAGTGAATGCAAACTTATTGATTTCGAACACAATCATATGCCACAAAAACAAGTTGAATTTCGATGCAAATAGGTCCAAAGCATTTGGCACGCAAGCTAAACTCTTTGTGCCAAAAACTAACACCGAATTTATGAAATAAGTAAACTTTCAGCTCAAATTTTTAAGCGGATTGGTTCAATTGGGAAACAAGGGTATTAGGAAAGAACTAAGCAAGACTAAGTAAAGGAATTGAAACTGAAATCAGAACTTGAGAAGCAAAAATTCAGAAATGGGATATGCTAAAATTAAGGATGTAGAAATTAAAGGATTAGCTACAGATTTTTTTCCGCAATGGATCAAAGGCTAAGCTAGCTAATGCAAAACAAATTCGAGTAACTAATCTAGGTGCAAGGAAACTTAAACTAGCAATTACTTAACAGAAACTAGTGAAATGGGACTGAAAATTCTGATATGCAGAAATTCAGCTTGGCACGCAGCAACACAACTTGGCACGCAGCAAACTAAACAAAAGTGAACTGAAATTTAACTCAATTGATCACTAAACAAGTTCCTAAATTACTGAACTCGAAGATTAAAAACCTAATGAAGCCAAACAATTCAGAAATACAAACTAAGACAGCTAATAAAATTGAAAATCTAGAACAGAGTTGCGCAGAAATGAAATTACAGCTAAAACACAATGAAACTTAATTATCTAAGCTACTCCTCAACCCTTCTCCAACTCAAGAGCTCCTTGGTCGTCAATCAAGGGAGAACCTCGGACCCACAAGCTCAACAAATCAGTGGAAGAACTGTCTATGCAACCGAATCAAATCAGACCCTGCTCAAGCCGAAATCTGCTTCCAACTTCTTCAAACTCGCTGTGGTGGCTTGCGATTGTGATTAGGGAATGATCCGAACCTTCCAAGGAACCCCTCTGGACAGCTCGGATGCAGTGGCGATGGTGCACAGCTGAGCTCACTGAAATCGGATAACAAAGCTGCTGAAACCTCACGCAGCCCTGCTATTGAGCAAAATCCAATCTGAAAACCTCACAGAGAACTCTCTCCACTAACCTAGCCCTTGTTCTAGTGAAGGATTGAGTGATCACGCCTTCGATTGGATGAAAACTTGAAGAACACGAAGAAAAACCGAAGGAAACTACTGTTGCGGCGAAGACGCGATGAAGAGGAAGCTGCGCAAAAATTTCCTTAAGTAATTAACATTGGACGGCTCAGATTGAATTGAAGAAATCCAACGGCTGATCTTGCTCTGATTTGAGCCAAACTTTGATGATGATGATCTGGGGTCAGGATCTACCTCATGGTAGCTCGGATCCTCCAGATGTGCAACGGATGGTCCAGATCAACTTAGTCTTTGAATGGACGATCTAGAGCCCTCCGAGCTTGATCCAACGGTTGATTTAGCTCTGATTGGGATGAAACTTTCAGATCATGATCAGAATGCTTGATCAACCCTAACCCTAGCTCGGATTGCTTCAGATAGTCCCGGATGGCTCAGATCTCGCCGCTTTTGAATCGGACGGCTCAGATTTAATCCTAATCTTGATAACTCGATCCGGGTCACTTCCGACTCAAGTTTGACCCAATATGCCCTAAGTCCATGAACCCTTCATGCCTACAAAAATAGATCAAGAATTTAGTGGTCAAATAATCCAAATATGTGTAAATTTGTAATTAAGTCCAAAATAAGAGGAAATTCTAAAACCTAGGGCAATTTCACAATTAAGCGATAAAAAACATAGGTCAAACATGGATTTTAGCAACTCAAATAATCACTAAAATGGTATCTATCACCCAACAACTACCGTTGTGGACAGAGCACGCCATGCCTGTCGCTCCCTCCATCTGTCATTGAGAATCGCACCTCTATGGAAGGCCTCGATGCCGATGCCGAACCTGGAAGCTCTAGCATGCTCAACTCGTCCATCTTGGTCAACCCCTCAACTGAGCTTTCCAAGGTCATCGACAGCTCTGACGTTGTTGGGTTCTCTGACGAGTTTTGCGATGGGTTTGCTTTGGCTGATGACATGGAACCTAATTGGCTCTCAACATAGTTGACTATTAGCATGGAGCATCTTCCTTCATAGATAAGCACGATGAGGTAGTCGTTGTACAAGCAAAAAAGGTGTTGTTTGTGACCTTTCAGGAATCAGGCCAGTCCAGTTGTTCCATGTTTCCAACAATAGCAGACTCTCCTTAAGAAAGGTTAGAGGAAATGGAGTTAAAGATAAAAAGGGAGCTTGCTGTAAGTTCTTGAAAGGATGTTGTTTCACGGAAAAAGAATCTTGCTTGGTCTGTGATGCAAAGTATTACAGTGGACGTGTGTTGAGAGCCATGTGAACCATGCCTAAAGGGAGTATTGGGGCCCCAAGGATATGCATATCTCTACAATGACACGATATTGTGCACGTTGGGTCTAAGCCCTCATGGCTCTACCCAAAAGGCCTCATGTTAATGGAGATACTTTTCATCCTTTTAAACTCATGATCTTTTTTAATATGGAATTTTGATTGATTCTCAATAATCATCCTCTCAAACAAAGGACTACTATTGGTTTGAACCTCTCCATGAGCATCCAGTTACACTTTGATGTACTTCAGGTCTCCCTACGAGCATTCAGTCACCTTTTGACTTGCTCTGGGCTTCCAAGCCTCTGGGTCTCCTTGTGAGCATCCGCATCTGGTCACTCATGACCTGCTCCGGGCCTCCCCACAAGCATCTAATCACATTTGACCTGCTTTGAGTCTCCTCTCAACTTCGTTCAAGAACCCTCCTACATGACACCTAATATGAACCATGACTCTGTTATCATTTGTTGGGGCCCGAAGGATATGCATATCTCCACAATGATATAATATTATTCATTTTGGGCCTATGTCCTCATGGCTTTGGTCTTGGGCTCTATCCAAAAGGCCTCATGCCGATGGAAATATTTTTTATCCTTTTAAACTCATGATTTTTTCATTTTTAATCAATGTGAAATTTTAATTGATCCTCAACAGTGAAGAAGTGCATTTCCTGCCTTGGTTCTCCAATATGGAATCGAATAGGGAAGGACTGGGGAAGAGCTCCCATGTGTTGAAGAAGTTGCTCAGTTCTCGGGAAGTTCACTAGCTAATGAAGATTGAAAAGAGTTGTGAGGAAAATCAACTCAAGCCAGAAGATATTTGTGTCAATGGAAGGAAACTAAGCATGGACGAAATGGTCCTATTTGTTGAGGCAATCGACCCTTAAATGATTGGAAGATCATGGTTTTGATGTGTGTGGGTGAATATGTTCAAGGTTAGAGTGTTATGTTATATTTGATGTGTGCGATTGAGTTTGTAGGACTTGGAGAATCACACATGGTGGACATATCCGAGGGACGAGAGTCGAGGGAGGAGGACTCTAAGGGCAAGTCGGGAAGTGGACTTCAAGGGCACACGTGATGGGTGACATGGAGGCAAGCCAAGGGAGGCTTGTGTGTGCATCCGAGGGACGAGAGCCAGAGGAAGATGACTTCAAGGGGCGAGCCAAGGAGTGAACTTGAAGGCATACGAGAAGGACTATGTGAAGACTGGCTGGGAGTGAGTAGGCAATCGACTGGCCAGAGGGCAGTCGACTGCCAAAACTTACAGAAGGTTTTCAGCCTTCTACCAGTTGACTGGTCCCAAGGCAGTCGACTGGTATACCCCGAAAACTAGCTATTGGCTAGCAATTAATGCTAGGTCAGTCGACTGCCCCAGGGGTAGTCGACTGGTGTGGGGCTGGACAGACTGCGAGTTTGTCCTGTTCTCCTATAAAAGGAGGACCTTTTTGCACATGAGCGGTACGGTTCCGTACGATAACAAAGTGTTGCTCGTCTGAAAAGTGTTCTTTACTTCCTCTCTCATTCTACTACATTCTGTAAAGAGGAAGATCACCACTGTAAAGGTTTCTCCACCTGAAGGGGATATTTCATAGTGGAAGTGGTGTACGGCGCGGATCCTTGGATTAGTCATCCATCTGGGTGGATACCAAGTAAACGTTTGTTGTTAGCATTGTTCATATTTTTCTTTACATATTATTGTTTCCGCTGCGCTAACGACATTATAGAGATTCGACGACAAAGTGCTATTCACCCCCCCCTCTAGCACGCCAAGACGATCCATCAGTTGGTATCAGAGTCGGTTAGTTTCGGAAGAACTCACCGTCAACCGGAGCAAGTAAAATAGCGTTTCAAGAGGGATGCTCCACTGCACGACCACCTTTCTTCGACGGGAATAACTTCGCGTACTGGAAAGGTAGGATGCAATATTACCTTATGAACGATATTGAGAATTGGATTAGTATTGCAGATGGTTTCGAGGCACCCATCGATGAAAGAGGAGAACCGACACCGATGAGATCATGATCGAAGGAGGTAATGAAGAGGGCGCAGTCCAATGCCAAGGCCACCACCATACTATAGTGCGGGCTCTCAAAGGAGCAACTGAACAAGGTGGGGTCGTTCAAGAGCGTCAAGGAACTGTGGGACAAATGGTGGAATTGAATGAGGGGTCAAACGAGTCCAGAAGAGCAAAGAAGGACTTGCTCGTGGCCCAACTCCAATCCTTATCCATGAAGAGCAACGAGACTGTCAGCCAGCTATATGGAAGGGTGAAGGAAGTAATCAATGAGCTCTACGTGATTGGAGAAAAGATCGATAACCGGGATATCATCAGGTATGTTCTACAAGCCTTCCCGAGAACCACCTTGTGGGCATCCATGGTTGATGCTTACAAGGTATCAAGGGATTTGTCCATAGTTAAATTAGATGACTTATTCTGTGAATTTGAACTACATGAGCAAGCTAACGTCTCGGCTAAAGAGAAGGGTATTGCCTTTATTGCAGAAAAGGAGAAGAATAAGAGGAAGGAGAAGAAGAAGGTGGTCTACTCCTCCTCATCAGATTCAGAGGAATCCAGCGCCTCCATGGATAACGACCAAGAGGCATTCATGGTAAGAAAGCTGCGTAAAGCTTTCAAAAATTTCTCTAACAAATCATATGCTAGGAAAGGGTTCAAAGGCAAAGGTAAGGCCAAGGATATTATATGCTACAACTGCCACCAAGAGGGACACATGAAGAACGAGTGCCCTCAGCTAAAGAGAAGAGATGACAAGAAGGAGGAGAAGAAGAAAGGTGACAAGAAGAAATCAAAGGGAAAGGAGAAGGGTGCCACCAATCTCAAGGCAACCTGGGATGATCCATCATCCTCAGAGGAAGAAGAAGAACAAGTTTCCCATTTTGCTCTTATGGCACTGGATCACTCAGACTCATCAGATGATGAAAGAAGTTCAAGCAGTGATGAGAGCGACTCCTCCTCTTCATCATCCGAGTCAGAAGCTTCGGTAAGTGAGATATACCACTTACCCTCCTCTACATTAGTTAAGATTATTTCTAGCACTATCATGGATTTGGCTAAGGCTAGAAGTAAGATTAAGGAATTAAAAGATGAGATTGTCATGCTTAGAGTAGAATCTACCAAACTTAAGGAAGACTTACATGCTAGTTCTATTACATCACATGCTTCATATCTTGAAACTGAAAATAGGGAACTAAAGAAAAAGGTAGATGATCTCACAAAGGCACTTAGGAAATTCCAAGTAGGATCTAGCAACCTAGATATGATAATCAACAGTCAAATGACCATTTATAACAAGGCCGGTTTGGGATATAGGACAAAGACAAAGGAAGTGGCCTTTGTATCATTCACGGGTAGGATTGGTGCATCTAGGAGACTAGGGGCTAAGGGAAACACAAAGAGGGCATGGGTACCTAAAAGATTTTTAAATGATGCTTATGGATCAAAGATTTGGGTACCAAAAGAGTATGTTTTTCATGTTGTATAGGTAAAGGTGAAGGAGGCCTCAACTATGTGGATAGTAGATAGTGGATGCTCAAGACACATGACCGGGGATGTGAGCAAGTTCACTACTATTAGCTACTTAAGAGAAGAGACGGTCTCCTTTGGAAATAGTGGAAAATTGAGGATTATTGGTAGGGGTACCATTTAGGTATCTCCCACGATTTCTATACATAAGGTACTTCTAATTAAATATATGAAGTTTAACTTACTTAGTGTGAGTCAGTTATGTGATGCAGGTTTTAAAGTTGAATTTCATGCTAGGAAGTGTATAATTAAACATAATGAATCAAATAATGTCATATTAGAAGGGTTTAGAGAGGCAAATTTATATTATCTTGATCTTGCTTATGCTACTAACAATGTTGCTAAGTGTTTCATGCCTAAAGAAGAAGAAGGGTGGTTGTGGCACCGGAGGCTTGGACATGTCAACATGAGAAGCATTGCAAGAGTGGCTAAGGAAGAGTTGGTGAAGGGGCTAGCAATGATCAAGTATGAGAAGACCAAATTGTGTGATGCATGCCAAGAGGGTAAGCAATCAAAATCATTACACAAAGGTAAAACCCTAACCACTACTACTTTACCATTAGAGCTCTTGCATATAGATCTATTTGATTGTCATAGTACTCCCTCACTTGTAGGGAGTAAATATTGTCTAGTTATTGTAGATGATTTTTCTAGGTTTACTTGGATCTTCTTCATGAAACATAAGGACGATACCCTAGAACTCTTCATAGGATTTAGTAAAAGTGTAGAAAATGAAAAACATCTCAAAATTAATCGAATTAGAAGTGACCACGGTGGGGAGTTCCAAAATTCAAATTTCACACAATTTTGTGTCGAAAATGGATACAAGCATGAATTTTCATGCCCAAGGACTCCTCAACAAAATGGGGTAGTTGAGAGGAGAACCCGAGCCCTACAAGAAGCTGCTAGGATTATGCTTAATGCATATTCTCTTCCTAGCTACTTTTAGGCCGAAGCGGTTAACACCGCTTGTTATATTCATTACCGGGTGTTGGTACATAGGTTTATAGGAAAAACACCTTTTGAATTATGGAATGGGAGAGTACCGGCCATATGTCCATTACTTTAGGGTCTTTGGATGTAAAGTCTACATCTTAAATACCAAAGATGACCTAAGGAAGTTTGAGTCAAAAGCCGATGAAGGAATTCTAGTAGGGTACTCATTAACTAGTAGGGGTTATAGAGTTTATAACAAGAGGACAAAAGTGATTGAGAAGTCCTCAAATGTAAAATTTGATGAAACAACAAATACCTACCCTAGAAAAGCCTCAATTGATAAGGATATAGAAGAGGTCCAACCCCTTGCCCAAAGAATCCAAGACCTACATTTGGAGGGCAATGATCAAGGGGGAGTAAGAAGTACCCTAGAGGATGAGGAAGAAGTAGTAAATGAACCCACAACCTCTAGGTCCTTGAGACATCACCATGATCATCCTATTGACCAAATAATGGGTGATGTAACTCAAGGAGTAAGGACTAGGTCCTATTTTAGGGATCAAACTAGTCAAATAGATCTAATCTCTCAATTAGAACCCAAGTCCATTGATGAAGCATTAGGAGATGTTGATTGGATCTTAGCCATGCAAGAAGAGCTAAATCAATTTGAGATAAGTGAAGTTTGGGAGTTGGTTCCTAGGCCCAATGATTGAACCATTGTAACCACAAGATGGGTCTTTAGGAACAAACTAGATGACCAAGGCAAAATCACTAGGAACAAGGCTAGATTGGTAGCTAGGGGGTTTAATCAAGTTGAGGGATTGGATTATGATGAGACTTATGCCCCCGCAGCTAGATTAGAATCTATTAGAATTCTACTAACCTATGCCGCTCACATGGGTTTCACACTTCACCAAATAGATGTGAAGTCGGCATTCCTCAATGGGATCATTAAGGAAGAGGTCTATGTAGAACAACCCCCCGGGTTTGAGGACCCTAATTATCCAAGACACGTTTACAAATTAAGAAAAGCCTTATATTGATTGAAACAAGCTCCCCGGGCTTAGTATGAAAGGCTTTCTTCATTTGTAGTGTTTAAGGGGTTTAGGAGAGGAACAATTGACNCACACAAATCGATGCTCCAAGCTTAAGGCTGACCCATTAATCAAGAAATAGTTTTAATATGGTTGGAGCTCATTCAACCGCTTAGTCAGGCTTGGATGTGTCCAACAACCAAAACTAATGATTGACCTCTGACTCGAACTATATTATTCATAAACTAATTCCATGGTTTGAACATGTTGAGGTTCAAGTCGGGCATGGATGTGTCCATCAACCCAAGCGAGAAACAAAACTCCGATTCTAACCATATTAATGGAAGGTGTAGGCCTTAATATTTGTAAGGGGTTTTGGGTCTCATTCTTTTAAGCACATTCATGATATAAAATTATGTCATGACTAACGATTTCCTTAATAAAGTATGTATGTGACTTAATTTATCAAGTCTCATGAATTAAATTAGGAACCGGATTTCCTAATTATAATTTCATACTTTATTAAAGGAATTGTTTTGGGAAACAATTTCCTAAATTGTCATAATTAATTTCGGAAATAATATGTTCAAGACTTTGATTTCTCTAAATCAAATCTTATTAAATTAAGAGACAAATCCCTTAATTCAACCACATATTATTTTCATGAAAATCTCAATTAAGAAACTCTATAGGAAACTATTTTCCTAATTAATTTTGGAGACAACAATATGTAAGAGCATCACCTCTTCAAACAAATTTTATTCATAGATTTAATTAATTACAACAAATTGTTTTCTAAGGGTGGCTCCCCGAGGCTCATATACCCAAAGAAAAGTAATGTGTTGTAAATCCAATTGGACGGCTCCCCGAGGCTCAATCCAATCAAACATGACAATTTCAATTAAAAATTGGGAAATTAAATTACAACAACTAACTTTAAATTGGACGGCTCCCCGAGGCTCAATCCAAAATAAAGAATTTTGTTGTCAATTTAAAAACCAATTCAAATTTAATTGTCAATTAACTGTCCATGAATTTATCTAGACATTCTTAAAAGAAAGTGCCCAAAATTGCGAGATTTCGAAAATTGATTTTCAGAATAATTGTAAGTTTCTGGTACAAAGAAAACTTACATATTTCCAAAATTGGAAAATTTCTAAAATAGAAAAATTTCCAAAATTGGAAAGTTTCCAAAGATGGGAAGTTTCGAAATTATTATAAAATTTCAGAAAATAGAAAATTTCAAACGTTTGCGAAATTTCATGAGGATTTCCAAACTTTGAAATTCCTAAATCTAAAATTTATTATAATTTGAAAGTTTCCATAATTGAATTTTTTTTTCCGAAATTGAGATCATGACAAAGTTTTCCACAAAACAATTATATGATTAAGTCGAACACTAACTGGCTCTGATACCACTGTTGGGACCGGGTGCATGTCGACAAGGATACGAGTTCGTAAAATTTTAAATTTTTACGTGCAGCGGAAGAATTTGCATAAAATAATTTCCTAAATTATTTTAACTTCGTATCTAGCATGCAACCTTATAGTGTATCGACATAATCATAAAATAAAAGTTTGCGGAAAAGTAAACTAATTTACCAAGTACCTCGCGTAACTTGAAGAAAGGGACGAGATCCAACCGTAGCGTCCCTTGGAAGCTTCGCCTCTATTCGCGTCCACGTCGAGTTCTCTTCGGGATGACTTCGCAAAGTCACGAGTTTTGTGCCGACGAGAACTACTAGATTCTCGGAAGGCACAACAAGAAGAACAAGAGAGAGATTAGGAAACTAACCAATGAAGTAACGGAATCGAATTCCGAGAAGAGAGGAGTCGCTATCCGCTTCTTCTTCTTCGTGTTCGGGTTCTCCTCCTTCTTGATTGCTCACGCCAACTTCACCTTGGAAGTTGGTTGGGTGCGCCGGCCCTAATCCACAAGGGTGGGCGCCGGCCCTAGGCAAGAGAGGGAGAGGGAGAGGAGAAGAGATTAAGAGAGAGAGGGAGAGCTCCAATAATAATCACTTGATTGGAATTAAGGGCTAGCCTTTGGTTCCTTTATATAGTAGCAACTCCTTTGCTAAGTCTCCCTCTAAACCGAATTAACGGAATTAGTTATAAGAAATTTATCTTATAAATTTTCTTATTGCTTATTCCTTTTAAGCCTAGTCTTATTATAAACAATTTATAATAAAACAAATTAGTTATCATAAGAGATTTATCCTATAAATTCTCTTATGAATTTTATTATAACTAACTTTATAATAAAACTAATTATTTATTATAAGAAATTTATCCTATAAATTCTTATGAATTAATTCCGTTTAAATCAAGTCTTTATTATAAACTAATTTATAATAAAACTAACTTTTCTTCTCTTTAAATTATGGAATAAATTTTTATAAGAAATTTATAAACTTTCTTATTATGAAAAATCAATTCATAATTGATTTTATAAAATTAAAATAAACCAATTCATGGATTATTTTAATCTTCCATAAAAAGAATAAATTTATTTATATAAATTTTTTTATACAAATTTATTTATCCATAATTTATAAAATAAATCGCGCTGGATTTATCTTATTAATTAAACCAATTAAATTGGTTTTTCTCCCTTTAATGGCCGGCCACCCAAGGAGGGTTAACACCCTCTTTGGCCGGCCAAAACCGACCCGTACCGATCGCAAATTAAACTCATTTAATTCGCCCAAAAAAGCCTTCAAAAGACTTAGCCATTTTTAGCTTCCATTGCGCCTCTGACTAACTCAGATTCGACTTATTTCTCTTGATCGGAAAATCCAATTTTCAACTCGTTTTAAATCCCTCGGATTACTCGTAGTGCGTGTGACTAAATAGGCTTTCGATTTATGTTGGCCGTCTATAATTAACTAATTATAGAACGATCATGAGTGGCACCTAGTAGTACATCATGATCCCCAATTAATCGAAAGATCAACGGTTTGACCTCAGAAAAAATTATTCTGAAACCCTTCAGCAGCTCTAATGAATCGTGCCCCATTCCCTTCACCACCTTATACCCACTTGGTTCAGGACACGGTCAATGGTGTCAGTCCCCACTAGGCTGACTACGTCACACCTAGCCCAAGTAGTGTCTTTCTCGTCCTTTGGATTTCTAATTACTCTCATGTATTTCAGAGACTCTCACTCTAAACATGATATGCTCTGGCCAGAGGCTTTGAGTAACAATCCGACGATAGGCCTGGGTATACATCTCCTCGTAAGGAGTGGTGAATCCTTTGTAGGTTGTTCAAACATCTTCGGGCACTTCGGCTTATACCCGATCATCCTGGGTCCACACCTCCTTGGAGATGCTTGCTTAAGATGTCAAAGTATAAGTCTCCATGACCAAGATGACTTGAACACCGCAAGTCAAAGGAACATCGCACTTAAGCCGCAGTAAGATCTTCATTGACATATCTACATGTAGATTCCCATATGAAGTCTTACAGCTAGTCACTCCAATGAACTAGTTCCCTTAACTAGCATCCATGTTTATCTCCGGATATCCCAATGTCACCAGCCAGTGAGAATCAGCTGATTAGAGAATAACCCATGCTAGTCTCAACAGAATTGATAGTGTCCGTTTTTATCAATTCATCGACTAGGGATATTTTCAATACTTCACATTTGCGCATTTAGAGATAATCACTAGTTGTGATCTCATCACAAATTCTCTTATGCTGTGAGTTGTATTGCGGACATTCAGTAGATGAGTTTAAGATCCCAATCAAATACACAAGCATGTATACTCAAATAGTGAATTATCATTTATTAATATAAATGTTTTACAATCATAAGGCGATTGCCTTAGGACACTTCTCTCATATCACTAACACTACATACCCTTGTAACTTGATTTGGAAATGAAGTTGTTGGAAAATTTGGAGCTTGGTTCACATTGTTCAATGCCATTTGCTTCACTAAAGATGTCAACTCCAACAATGAGCTCTTAATTTCTTTGTTTTCATTAGACATCACTTGAGCTTTATTAACCCCTCTTGTAGTGAGTGCTCTACTCCCGAACTGTTGAGAATTCTCAGCCATGTTAGAAATGAGTTCTCTAGCTTGCTCCGGTGTTTTGTTTACTATGGCTCCTCCTGCCGCCGCATCAATCATGCTCCTATCCATAGGTAATAAACCTTCATAAAAATATTGGACAAGAAGTTGCTCACTAATTTGGTGTTGAGGACAGCTAGAGCATAACTTCTTGAACCTCTCCCAATAATCATAAAGGGACTCTCCAACCACTTGTTGAATGCCACAAATACTTTTTCTGATAATGGCGGTCCTTGATGATGGAAAAAACTTCTCTAAAAATGCTTTCTTCATTTCAATCCAACTAGCAACATGTCCAGTGGGCAAATAATACAACCAATCCTTAGCAGCCCCAGTCAAGGAAAAAGGAAATGCTCTTAACTTAATGTCTTCTTCAGAAACGCCCTGAGGCTTCATAGTAGAGCATACCACATGGAATTCGTGCAGGTGTCTATTTGGATCCTCCCCAGATAAACCCTGAAACTTTGGCAACAAATTTATTAGTCCAGATCTGAGCTCAAAATTCCCCCTAGCTCTGGATAAGCTATGCTGGAGTACTGAAATGCAGCGTCAGGTGGTGCAAGCTCCTTCATGGTTCTCTGGTGGTCTGCCATGTCAATGCCTGAGTGAGTGAAGATAGTCTGAATAGGAGGGATTTTTGTAGTCTCAGAAAGAATAGCCTGGCTCCTCCTGGCTCTAAAAGTCCTCTCCATCTCAGGGTCAAAATCTTCTAAATCACCACCTAAAGACCTGGTCATAAAATCAAACAACTCACAGTAAAAGTGGATAAAAAGATAAAACAAATAAAATCAAATCAAAAGATATGGCAATAAGCACAAAAGTCAGTCAAGAATGATATGAAATAAGTGCACAAGCAAAAATCAAACAAGTCAACTAGTAATCCCCGGCAACGGCGCAAAAAATTTGATAGGCCCAAATGGACTGTCACGAATGTGGGTCTCAAATTTAAATGTATATGAATGCTGGAAACCCTTTTTACAATCAAAAGTATGAAAATGTAATATAGGGGCCACATGTCGTATTTTTTCTCGGGGCTAGTCGTGCTTGATTCAAACTTGTAGTTATTCAAACTTGTAGTTATGTGTCGTTTTTGGGGTTTCAAATAAGTGACTGAATTTGGATAGCAATTTAGAATGAAAATGAAATGAAAATAAAGGAAAGTGAACAATGGAACTAAACAAAGAGATGGCACATGATACTTCCACCAATGGAAACCGAGTCAAGCTATAGGATTCAACCAACGTTTGGAAAAGCAAACCTAAATTCAAATGCACAATAAATTCTGATGGAAAGAAATCGAAGGTGTGATATAAATTTTCTGAAGCAAATCAAACTTAAGGCAATTGCTATTTATGCATTTCGGAAATTAAACACACTACCAATGTTAACTCAAACTAACTACACTTTTGAAAACCACAAATGCAAAGGAAATTTGAAATGGATGAATGCAACTTATTGATTTCAACTCAGTCAGATGCCACAAAGAAACAAGCTGAATTCAAATGCAAAAAGAGTTCAATTTGAATCAATTGGCACGCAAGGGAACTTTTTTTTTTGTGCCAAAAACTAACACCAACTTAATAAAATCAGTAAGTTTCGGCTCCACTTCTCAAGCTGGTTGGTTTAATTGGGAAACAAAGATATTCAGAGAGAACTGAGCAAGACTAAGGTGAGAAATCGAACTGAAATCAGAACTTAAAAGAAAACAGCAAATTCAGAAACCAAACAGGGCTGAAATTTCAGATGCGATATTTAAAGGATTGCTACTGATTTTTCTATTTTCGCACTAGCTTAAAGGCTAAGCTAGCTAACACAAACTGAGTACAAATAACTAATCTAGGAACAAAGAAATTTAAACTAGCAATTACTTAACAAAACGAGTGAAAAGGGGACTGAAAATTCTATAAACAGAATTCAGAATTGGCACGCGGCAATACCACTTGGCACGCCGCAATTTAAGCTGAAATAAACTGAAATTTGATCTAGTTGATCACTAAACAAGTTCCTATATTACTCTACTTGCAGAATTACAGCTAAATTACAGCTAACAACTTAAGAATCAAAAAATTCAGTAACTAAACAGAATTTCAGAACAAAACTGCAACAGAATTGAAACTACAGCTATAAAACTTGGAAATTAAGGATCTAAGCTACTCCTCAACCCCTCCCGTGCTCAAGAACTTCTTGGTTGTCAATCAAGAGCTGGCTTCGAACCCCTAGGCTCAATAAATCAGTGGGAAACCATTTCTGAAGTTAATTCTGCATCAAGTCTGCGCTTGCTGGAAATTTCAATCCGATTCACTCTATCTCAGTTGATGAGGCTGCGATGATGATTTGGGAAGCTTCTGAGACCACCTGAGAACCCCTACAAGTTGGTCAGAAGCTCGAAAATGGTTTGTGGGTGAGAAACCAGTGATCGAACTGAGGAGTTGCCGAAACCCTCAAGCAATTCCTGTTCCGGCGCAAATGAGCAGAATTCTTCAAGCAACGATCACCAAAGACTTGATTCTCGATCTGGAATGGAAGATGAGGTGGCCACGCCTTCTTGGAAGCAAAAACTTTCAAAAACGATGAAGAACAGATGATGAACAGCGAAGAATACTGAAGACGCGACAAGGTCAGCTGCTGGGAATTTTTCCTTAAGAAATCAGAAAATGGGCGGCTCAGATTTAGTTGAGAAAATCCAACGGCTGATCTTGCTCTGATTTGAGCCAAACTTTGATGATGATGATCTGGGGTCAGGATCTGCCTCGTGGTAGCTCGGATCCTCCAGATATACAATGGATGGTCCAGATCAACTTAGTCTTTGAATGGACGATCTATAGCCCTCCAAGCTTGATCCAATGGTTGATTTAGCTCTGATTGGGATGAAATCTTCAGATCTTGATCACGGTGCTTGATCAACCCTTGCCCTAGCTCGGATTGCTTCGAATCATCTCGGATGGCTCAGATCTAGCTGCTCTTGAATCGGACGACCCAGATTTAATCATAATCTTGATAATTCGATCCGGGTCACTTCCGACTCAAGTTTGACCCAATATGCCCTAGATCCTTGAACCTTTGATGCCTACAAAATTAGATCAAGAATTTAGTGGCCAAATAATCCAATTTTATACAAATTTGCAATTAAGTCCAAAACCAAAGTAAGTTCTAAAACCTAGGGCAATTTCACAACTAAGCAATAAAAACATAGGTCAAACATGGATTTTATCAATTAAAATAATCAATAAAATGGTGCTTATCAATGCACTTAGCAGAAAATCTAGTGCCACCCTACTAGCTTTGTCCACGATGTCACAGCCCCTTCGGAAAGAGTTATCAGAGTTCGGACTGGAAATTTTAGTTGGGCAGCTCTCCACTTTGACATTAGTGTCAACCCTGATTGAAGACATCCAGACAGCACAGGATCAAGATCCTGACCTTCAGAAAATCAAGCAGGGGATAGCAGAAGCCGAAAATGGAGAATTTCGCCTATCAGATAATGGGACACTATACTACGGTGACCGCTTATGTGTTCCGAACCAAGAAGAGCTCCGAAGGAAGATCCTTGGGGATGCACATAGATCTCCTTATGCGATGCATCCTGGTTCCACCAAAATGTACCAAGACCTCAGGGGATGTTTTTGGTGGTCTGGGATGAAGAGAGACATCACCAGATATGTCAGTACCTGTCTGACATGCCAAAGAGTCAAGGCAGAACATCAGAGACCAGGTGGAGTTCTGCAGCCTATTCAGATTCCAAAATGGAAATGGGAAGATATTTCCATGGATTTTATAGTGGGACTACCCAGAACAACGAATGGATATGATGCAATCTGGGTAATAGTAGGCAGATTGACTAAGTCTGCCCACTTCCTAGCTATCAGGATCTCCTATTCCATGGAACAGCTAGCTCAGTTATACCTCAAGGAGATCGTCAGACTACATGGAGTCCCTAGGACTATCATCTCAGATAGGGACAGTAGGTTCACTTCACACTTCTGGGAGTGCGTACAGATAGCACTAGGCACCAAACTGAAGTTTAGCACAGTTTTCCATCCTCAGACAGATGGTCAGACAGAGAGAGTTAACCAAGTACTAGAAGATATGCTCAGAGCTTGTGCTCTAGATTTCAAGGGCAGTTAGTGCAGATACTTGTGCTTAGCGGAATTCGCTTACAACAATAGTTATCAGGCCACTATCGGCATGGCACCCTATGAGGCTTTATATGGGCGGAGGTGTAGATCTCCTATCTGCTGGTACGAGGGTGGTGAGAGGCAAGAGTTAGGCCTACAGACAGATCTTATAGATGATACCACCGTAGCCATACAACAGATCCGCCAGAGAATAGAAACAGCATAGAGCCGCCAGAAGAGCTATGCTGATACATGACACAGACCATTAGAGTTTGAAGTTGGGGATACAGTGTTCCTCAGAGTGGCTCCCATGAAGGGAGTAATGCGTTTTGGGAAGAAGGGCAAGCTAAGTCCTAGATATGTGGGACCATACCCCATCACTTGAAGAGTTGGCAAGGTAGCTTATGAGTTGGAGGTACCTCAGGAGATGTCAGCTATCCACAATGTATTTCATGTTTCCATGCTGAAAAGCATATCCCAGATGCCACCTAGGTGATAGAGCCACAGACGGTACAAGTTCGCGAAGATCTCAGTTATGATAGTCGGCCTATTCAGATAATAGACCGAGCAGTTAAGAAATTGCGAAACAAGTAGGTACCATTAGTGAAAGTCATATGGAAAAATCACAGAGTAAAAGAGGCAACTTGGGAACCAGAGGACAGACAGCATGAGGCAGAAATACCCAGAGTTATTTTAAGTTCGAGGACGAATTTTTTATAAGGTGTGGGGGATTATAACGCCCGAAAATTCTCAAACTTAATTTTAGAAATATCCTAGAATTAATTCTGGATTTATGGATATTTTTATAGAAATTTTTCACGGACAAATAAGGCAAAAATGAATAAAATAGAATGCACAGTAAAAAAATTTAAGTGGGGTTTGAACCCAAGATCTATAACATGAGAAGAGAATAGACTTACCAAGTGGGCTAATCTATTTTCGTTGAAATAAAATAGAGGGAAGGATAAATAAGGTAAAGTTAGTATTTAACTTAGGGTTTATTTTATAACTTAATATAAATAAGGAATTAAAGAATTAAAGGAGGTGTTTTGAGGTTGCGTGAGCCCTAGGTGCGCCGACGCCCCCTCCTATTCTCCTCTTCCTCTCTTGCGTTTTCTTCCTCTTCTCTTGCCGCCCAAGACAAAGGGGAAGCCAAGGGAAGGTCTCAAGAGGCCCTATTCTCTACGGGGACCCTCGTAGACGCGAGGAGAATGCCAAGAAGCAAGAAGAACGTTGTAGTTCGACGTTCCCTCAAGAATTTCAGATTTTTATTCATAAGAAAACCTAGCGCAGGATGCAAGTATCCCTTACCTGCAGTATAAGTAGTTTCGGTTGATTTTTCATATGCTTTATTTCCTTGTATTTATGCTTTACGATTAGAAATCGTAAATTATGAACAAGCACGCACATTAGGTGTTTGTTAAAATGTTCAGTTCAATTAATGCTATAGAAAGCATTAAAGAATTGAAATTCTTGCTCCAGTTTATGATTGAGACCAAGGTCCAACGGGATGGGCTCCTAGTTACCCCTAGGTTTAGATAACCTAGTAAAAGCAAGAATCAGAAAAGGAAAGAAAAGTATAAAAGACTATTTTATTTTCAGTTGGCATTGTACCGGACTTCGGTCCAGGGATAGGCTCCAAGTTGCCTCTAGGTTTAGATAACCTAGTATGGGATGGGCTCCTAGTTGCCCCTAGGTTTAGATAACCTAGTAGAACCCTAATGGATTCGGGATTTGCTACCTCGGGTTTATTAGGGATGCGCGCACAGTTGGTACATTGCCGGGCCCACAGCAGTTGATTATTACTTTCACCTACTATATGTATTTAGTTTTCAGAAATTCATATTAGCATGTGGTGAATTTAATAATTAGTTTTATGTTAGTTAGTTTCAGTTCCAGTTCAGATATGTATGCCATGCTATAGCTTACTTTTTTTTTTTAATTCAAAAGTAAAATTTTTATTGAAGTCATGTCTCAGTTATATGCCATGACATTCTATGATATGTATTTTAGCATGAGCCTAGCATGATTTCTTATGGATATGAGCATGTATGTGCATAGCATGTTTTACAAAAGCATAATTTGAGATTTCATAGTTTTGTGAGGCTAGATGGTACTTACTAAGCTTTATGCTTATTAGTTTGCATTTCCTTATACTGCAGATACAGGTAAAGGAAAGCACTAGTAGCGGAGGCGACGGGCTTGATGCAAAGTGTGTGTGATGGTGGAGTTGGAATAAAAGTCTTCGGAACTTGCAAAGCATAGAAATAGTCTTTATTATGTTTCTTTTAGTTTTTCCGCAACAGGTTATGTGAACCATGTATGAACTTAATTAGACATGTATTCGTGGTGCCTAGTATGCTTGAAGTAGTTTACTTACCTGATATAATATTGGTTTAGTGAATGCTTGAATGCCATGAGTTACTACTTGTGATAGGGTTGTTAGTGATATGAGAGAAGTGTCCTAAGGCAATCGCCTTATGATTGTAAAATATTTATATTAATAAATGATAATTCACTATTTGAGTATACATGCTTGTGTATTTGATTGGGATCTTAAACTCATCTACTGAATGTCCGCAATACAACTCACAGCATAAGAGAATTTGTGATGAGATCACAACTAGTGATTATCTCTAAATGCGCAAATGTGAAGTATTGAAAATATCCCTAGTCGATGAATTGATAAAAACGGACACTATCAATTCTGTTGAGACTAGCATGGGTTATTCTCTAATCAGCTGATTCTCACTGGCTGGTGACATTGGGATATCCGGAGATAAACATGGATGCTAGTTAAGGGAACTAGTTCATTGGAGTGACTAGCTGTAAGACTTCATATGGGAATCTACATGTAGATATGTCAATGAAGATCTTACTGTGGCTTAAGTGCGATGTTCCTTTGACTTGCGGTGTTCAAGTCATCTTGGTCATGGAGACTTATACTTTGACATCTTAAGCAAGCATCTCCAAGGAGGTGTGGACCCAGGATGATCGGGTATAAGCCGAAGTGCCCGAAGATGTTTGAACAGCCTACAAAGGATTCACCACTCCTTGCGAGGAGATGTATACCCAGGCCTATCGTCGGATTGTTACTCAAAGCCTCTGGCCAGAGCATATCATGTTTAGAGTGAGAGTCTCTGAAATACATGAGAGTAATTAGAAATCCAAAGGACGAGAAAGACACTACTTGGGCTAGGTGTGACGTAGTCAGCCTAGTGGGGACTGACACCATTGACCGTGTCCTGAACCAAGTGGGTATAAGGTGGTGAAGGGAATGGGGCACGATTCATTAGAGCTGCTGAAGGGTTTCAGAATAATTCCTTCTGAGGTCAAACCGTTGATCTTTCGATTAATTGGGGATCATGATGTACTACTAAGTGCCACTCATGATCGTTCTATAATTAGTTAATTATAGACGGCCAACATAAATCGAAAGTCTATTTAGTCACACGCACTACGAGTAATCCGAGGGATTTAAAACGAGTTGAAAATTGGATTTTCTGATCAAGAGAAATAAGTCGAATCTGAGTTAGTCAGAGGCGCAATGGAAGCTAAAAATGGCTAAGTCTTTTGAAGGCTTTTTTGGGTGAATTAAATGAGTTTAATTCGCGATCGGTACGGGTCGGTTTTGGCCGGCCAAAGAGGGTGTTAACCCTCCTTGGGTGGCCGGCCATTAAAGGGAGAAAAACCAATTTAATTGGTTTAATTAATAAGATAAATCCAGCGCGATTTATTTTATAAATTATGGATAAATAAATTTGTATAAAAAAATTTATATAAATAAATTTATTCTTTTTATGGAAGATTAAAATAATCCATGAATTGGTTTATTTTAATTTTATAAAATCAATTATGAATTGATTTTTCATAATAAGAAAGTTTATAAATTTCTTATAAAAATTTATTCCATAATTTAAAGAGAAGAAAAGTTAGTTTTATTATAAATTAGTTTATAATAAAGACTTGATTTAAACGGAATTAATTCATAAGAATTTATAGGATAAATTTCTTATGATAAATAATTAGTTTTATTATAAAGTTAGTTATAATAAAATTCATAAGAGAATTTATAGGATAAATCTCTTATGATAAGTAATTTTTTTATTATAAATTATTTATAATAAGACTAGGCTTAAAAGAAATAAGCAATAAGAAAATTTATAAGATAAATTTCTTATAACTATTTCCGTTAATTCCGTTAATTCGGTTTAGAGGGAGATTTAGCAAAGGAGTTGCTACTATATAAAGGAACCAAAGGCTAGCCCTTAATTCCAATCAAGTGATTATTATTGGAGCTCTCCCTCTCTCTCTTAATCTCTTCTCCTCTCCCTCTCCCTCTCTTGCCTAGGGCCGGCGCCCACCCTTGTGGATTAGGGCCGGCGCACCCAACCAACTTCCAAGGTGAAGTTGGCGTGAGCAATCAAGAAGGAGGAGAACCCGAACATGAAGAAGAAGAAGCGGATAGCGACTCCTCTCTTCTCGGAATTCGATTCCGTTACTTCATTGGTTAGTTTCCTAATCTCTCTCTTGTTCTTCTAGTTGTGCCTTCCGAGAATCTAGTAGTTCTCGTCGGCACAAAACTCGTGACTTTGCGAAGTCATCCCGAAGAGAACTCGGCGTGGACGCGAATAGAGGCGAAGCTTCCAAGGGACGCTACGGTTGGATCTCGTCCCTTTCTTCAAGTTACGCGAGGTACTTGGTAAATTAGTTTACTTTTCCGAAAACTTTTATTTTATGATTATGTCGATACACTATAAGGTTGCATGCTAGATACGAAGTTAAAATAATTTAGGAAATTATTTTATGCAAATTCTTCCGCTGCACGTAAAAATTTAAAATTTTACGAACTCGTATCCTTGTCGACATGCACCCGGTCCCAACATGTAGCATTTGTTCAAGCCAAGAACATAATTCGGACCTTTGTCCAAATCTCCAACAAGATGAATCGGTTGCGGCCTTGGCTAGAACTCAATTCCAACAAAGAAATGACCCCTACTCATCTACCTACAATCCGGGTTGGAGGGACCATCCAAATTTGAAGTATGGTAACTCTTTTTACCAACAACCGCCTTCCAATCATCAATTTCAGCAAAATCAACCCTCATTTCAGAGCTCACAGCAGCAATACCATGGTTTTCAGTCACAAAATCAAAATTTTCAGCCCTATAATCTAGGGTTTCAAGTTCAGAATTTTCAGCCTTCGCCACCTAATTTTCCAGCTCAAAATCAAAACTTTCAAGGCTACATTTCCCAGCAAAATTTCCCAGCATATCAGCCCTCTAATCAGTCCTTTAATCAAACCCAACAGCATGGTTTTCAACAAAATCAGCAAGCTCCACCATTTCAGCCAACTAATTCATCCTTTCAAGGTCAATCAAGGAGCTTTGCTAACCAAGGAGGTTATGAGAGTTCAAGTGGAGGAAATGCGTCCCAACAGAGGGTTGAGGATATGTTTCAACAGATGATGCAGCAACAACAAGCTCAACAACAACAAATACAACAAGTTCTCCAACAACAACAACAACAACACAATCAAAACGTTGAGAGACAAATAGGGCAATTGGCGAGTGGAATTAATCAAAATCAAGCTCACGGATCAAGCCAACTACCTTCCCAGACTGTTCCTAATCCTAAAGGAAACATGAGTGCTATTTATTTGAGGAGCGGGAAGGTCACTTCATCTCCAAAGAGTCCAAGAGCAGATTTTTCAGAAAACCGGACAGCAACTTCGATTCCAGCTCAGAACATGCATGAAACGACTTCAAATTCAGCTGATTCCACCACTAGGCCGTTCCCAACTCCTTCCTCAAGCAACCCTCCAAATTTGGTGGAAAATGGAGAAGAAATCAGTGCCGAGACGCAAGGGACAGCAGCCACTACGCAAAGGACAGCAGGGCAGATTTCAGCAGCTCCACTTCCGGCCAAAGAGGATGATTTTAGGGTTCCTTTGTCTTTTCCACAAGGGAGAACTCCAACCAAAAGACACGTGGAGGAGGAGAAAGCAAAAGAGTATAATGAGCTGGTGAAACTTTTTAGTAAAGTTGAAATTAATGTACCCTTGCTGACGATGATTAAACAGGTTCCTAAGTACGCAAAATTTTTGAAAGATCTTTGTATTCATAAGAAGAAGCTTAAGGAAAATGAGTTAGTCAGCATGGGGAAGAATGTTTCATCACTTATCCATGCCATCCCTCAGAAATGTGAAGACCCTAGCATGTTCACTGTATCTTGTGAGATAGGGAGCACCACGCTACATGATGCTATGCTTGATTTAGGAGCTTCTATTAATGTCATGCCCAGGACAGTCTTCCAGATGCTTGGCATTGGTCCTCTACAGCCCACTGGGGTTGTGATACAGCTAGCAGATAGGAGCCAGACCCGCCCGGCAGGAGTTATTGAAGACATGTTGGTTAAAGTGAAAGAGTTGATTTTCCCTGCGGACTTCTACATTCTGGACATGGAGGGAGAGTATCTTGCACGTAGATCCCCACTCATCCTTGGGAGGCCTTTTCTGAAGACTGCCAAAACAAAGATTGATGTTTATGCTGGCACACTCTTGATGGAGGTGGGAGACACAGTAGTCCAGTTTAGCCTTTTCGATGCTATGAAGCATCCGAGAGAGGATCACTCCATTAGGAGCGTGGATATTCTTGATGAGCTGGAGCAGACAGAGTTAGAGGCTGAGGGATTTTTACCCGATGTTTCTGGAGGAGCTATAGATTCAGAGGAGGCTGAGAGATTGTTTACTGCTGAGACTGAGGATTTTTCAGAAGATTTTTCAGATGTATTTCCAGCTGGAGAGGTTTTTCTAAGTGTAGGGGATTGCACAGAGCCCCAAGGATCACCTATTTCTGTTGAGATTCAAAGTGTAGGGGATTGCACAGAGCCCCAAGGATCACTTGTACCAGTAGAGTGCTTACAAGAACTTGAACCTGATATGGAACCTATACTTGACCAGGAGGGAGCTATGGACACATCTATCATTGTGGAACCTCCAGGTATTTTTCAGCGCGATCAAGTAAGTATTTCTTTTACTTTTTTGGAAACATCAAGAGAGGTACCAAAAGTTGATTTTATTGGCTGCAATAGAATTCTTGATATATCATGTGTGGAAAATAATTGTGAAAATTTCATTGAATTATCCAAAATAGATTTCATTGATTATGATAAGTTTCTTGATGCATCTTGGGTAGGTATTCATTGTGAAAATTTTTTTGAGTTGCCTAAAATTGATTTTATTGGATGTGATGCACTTTTGGATATATTTTATGCAAAGACTGATATTATTTCATTTCTTTCTTATCCTGCACGCTTGAGAGGGGTATTACATGGTTTTGCAGGGTCCAGAAGATTTCTGGAGTGGGAGCTTCATCTGAACAGGCTAAAACCCCCTGGAGGGTGTTTCAAAAAGAATAAAGAGGGAGGAGATGATTTTACTTTAATTCAAAACACTCTACCTCTTAATTGGGTTTTGTATTTAAATAACCTTCGTCCACCTGAACAGGTTGTTGTAAAGTCCAAGTGTGCGGGAGCGATGCACTGTAAAGTTGAAGAAATGGAAGAAGCTCTTTCGCACACCCAGACCCCTCCACTACCACGGTGGAGGCTATTTCTTGACAGACTCCGACCGCCAGAAATAAAAGGGAGTTTGATCTTTGTTGCCTTTTCCTTTATTGCATGTTTTCACTCTTAAAATGAGTTCTTGCTAATAAACACATGAGTAGAGTAACATGAATAAAAGTCATTGTAAATACCATGTTATTTCTTTTGGACATTTTTTCTTGCATGTTTAGGAATAAATGTATCCCTCTAGGTTATCCCATAGCATTTTTAGAGTCTTTTGGAAAATAAATTAAATTTGGTTGTTAAAACTTAGGGTTTGAGTTCATGGATGAAATCTTGGATGCTTGAGTACGATTTTGCTTTAGATTCTTAATTGAGGATTTGAGATGGATTATTTTTACCCAGTGAGATTAGCCTTATTTTGTAATACACATATGTTATTGTATTCTAGAACTTGCTTAGGTTCTTTCAAAATCATATTTCAATGGTTGGATCACATCTATAGGGACTAATCATTTTGTTTACCTTTCCAATTCAATTTTGGCAAAAATCATGTCTCTTCTGTTTACCTTTCCTTATTGCTAATCTTAACCCTAACTTTTCTATGGATTTGTTTGCTTGGGTTGTTTTCTTGATGCTATTTTGCCCGAGACGGACAAAGATTTAAGTGTGGGGGAGTGATTGGTGATTTGGAAGCAAATTTTTATCAAGGATGCATTTCAACTAAAAAAAAATCTGAATTGCAGCAAAATGAGAGCTGCTGTGGGAAGTTAATAAATGGAAGGAAGAATCTGAGAGGGGCTGATAAAAAGCTGAGAAAATGCAGTGAAGAAGAGGAGCTAAATTCAATGTGCTGAATTGAATTTCGCATGGAACCCTTAACTTCTCCACCACTAATTGAATGCAAGTGCTCTTGATGTTAATTGTTGGAGAAATTAGCAACTTGAGAAGCTTCCACCTTGGATGCTGAACTTGAAACAGGAGGAAATTCTGAGCTGCCGAAAGGATGAAAGAAGCTGGAAAAATCAGTGAAGTGCTATTGTATGAGCTGGTGCAGTGCAGAAATTGAAGTGCAGAGGAATTGAGTTGGAACTAATGTGGCTGCTGCAAAGGATGCTAAAAAGGACTCAAAACAAACCCACTCGAAGCCCAAGAGGTTTTGGAGAGCAGCAAGTTGATACTCAAGCTGGAAATTCAGTTATGAAGGAAGGAAATGCAGTGAAGCCGAAAAAAAATGTTTTTGATTGTGAGCTGACCAAAAGCTGAGAAGAAATTCTGAAACTGCCCAAATCTTTTGAGGAGCTATAAATCAAGATATTAAGTGTAAAATGTATCTGAAGTTGAAGGTGCACATTCAATTTCGGATCTAAAAGTTTCGAAGTGGAAAGAAAATGAAAGAAGTTGGCTGAAATTGAACTTTGTGGGCAGAATTTTCGAGTGGACTGCATCTGCTGTTCTTGAAGCTCACGGAAAGGCTGAGTTGAAGTTGACTCTGATCAGAATTCAAGTACATAGTGACTGAACCAGCAGCGGGCCTAAAGAAAAAAAAAATTAGTAAAGAACAAGAAAAAAAAATCTGCAATTAGTATTTAGAGCTACCATTTCTTTGTGCCAAATGTGATGATCAGTCTACTTGAAGCACTTGAGGAGGGAGTTGATCAGATTTGAAGGCTGAAAAGATGAAGTAGAAAACTATGAAGAGTTGAGCTGAAAATGCAGCTGAAGTAGTGTGAGCAGTTTGTATCAAGAATGAAGCTGAAGTTGTTTTTCTAGACTATGAATCAAGGTAACAAAGTTTGGCAATGCATCCCAAAAGTATTGATTGCAACTCATGCTGTACGAAAAAAAATATATGGATGCAATTGCTGATCAGTGCAGAAAAGCAAATGCAATATCAGGAAAAAAAAAAGAAGAGAGCAAAGATAGAGTTGGCACAAAATTAGAATTTCGGCACCATGAAGAAAATGGGATTGATCTCATCCAAATCCAAGCATTGCATCACTACACTCTGAATTCACAAGGAAATCAAAGAAGGAAGAAAAAGAAGAATGAGAAAAGAAAAGCAAAAACAAGTTGGCACACAATAGGGAAACTTGGCACAAGGAAATCAAGGAAGGATTTTTCATCCAAATCAAAGGAATCTATTCGAGTTTGACTTCACAACACTTTTGAGATCATTAGGGAACTGTATGGAAAGCAAAGAGCATCAAAAATATCCTCAAGCACTCAAGTCTTCCACTTTATCCATTTTTCCACTTTTCTTGGCTCTTATTTCATTTCTCATCATTTCTATGTCTTTCAATTGTTTTTATAGATGTTGATCCTATTCATGATTAATGGTGGAGATTAGATAATAAGCAAGCATATGGTAGTGCAAGAAACATGTGTGTTTGAGTGAGCTCCACTTCCATCATCAACTTAGAACTTAAGGAGAGAGCCACCAAAATTTTCCTTGAAAGGCTATGAGTTAGATTCATCTCAATGACTCATGATGGATAAAAAGGCTAAGTTGTTGATTTAAGGACAAGATACTAATCCATAGGGCTTAGATCTATGAGAATTGACAACCTTAGGTAATTTCTTTTCATTTGTTTCTAATTATGCTTAAGTAAGCTTAAGGGATACATATTTAGATGTTTCGCGAGACGCTCAAGGTTAAGTGTGGGGGAGTTGATAAGCACCATTTTATTGATTATTTTAATTGCTAAAATCCATGTTTGACCTATATTTTTATTGCTTAGTTGTGAAATTGCCCTAGGTTTTAGAACGTACTTTGGTTTTGGACTTAATTGCAAATTTGTATAAAATTGGATTATTTGGCCACTAAATTCTTGATCTATTTTTGTAGGCATCAAAGGTTCAAGGATCTAGGGCATATATGGTCAAACTTGAGTCGGAAGTGACCCGGATCGAATTATCAAGATTATGATTAAATCTGGGTCGTCCGATTCAAGAGCGGTTAGATCTGAGCCATCCGGGATGATCCGAAGCAATCCGAGCTAGGGCAAGGGTTGATCAAGCACCATGATCATGATCTGAAGATTTCATCCCAATCAGAGCTAAATCAACCATTGGATCAAGCTTGGAGGGCTCTAGATCGTCTATTCAAAGACTAAGTTGATCTGGACCATCCGTTGTATATCTGGAGGATCCGAGCTACCACGAGGCAGATCCTGACCCCAGATCATCATCATCAAAGTTTGGCTCAAATCAGAGCAAGATCAGCCGTTGGATTTTCTCAACTAAATCTGAGCCGTCCATTTTCTGATTACTTAAGGAAAAATTCCCAGCAGCTGACCTTGTCGCGTCTTCAGTATTCTTCGCCGTTCTTCATCTGTTCTTCATCATTTTTGAAAGTTTTTGCTTCCAAGAAGCCGTGACCACCTCATCTTCCATTCGAGATCGAGAATCAAGTCTTTGGTGATCGTTGCTTGAAGAATTCTGCTCATTTGCGCCGGAACAGGAATTGCTTGAGGGTTTCGGCAACTCCTCAGTTCGATCACTGGTTTCTCACCCACAAACCATTTCCGAGCTTCTGAGCAGCTTGTAGGGGTTCTCAGGTGGTCTCAGAAGCTTCCCAAATCATCATCGCAGCCTCATCAACTGAGATAGAGTGAATCGGATTGAAATTTCCAGCAAGCACAGACTTGATGCAGAATTAACTTCAGAAATGGTTTTCCACTGATTTGTTGAGCCTAGGGGTTCGAAGCCAGCTCTTGATTGACAAGCAAGAAGTTCTTGAGCACGGGAGGGGTTGAGGAGTAGCTTAGATCCTTAATTTCCAAGTTTTGTAGCTGTAGTTTCAATTCTGTTGCAGTTTTGTTCTGAAATTCTGTTTAGTTACTGAATTTTTCGATTCTTAAGTTGTTAGCTATAATTTAGCTGTAATTCTACAAGTAGAGTAATATAGGAACTTGTTTAGTGATCAACTAGATCAAATTTCAGTTTATTTCAGCTTAAATTGCGGCGTGCCAAGTGGTATTGCCGCGTGCCAATTCTGAATTCTGTTTATAGAATTTTCAGTCCCCTTTTCACTCGTTTTGTTAAGTAATTGCTAGTTTAAATTTCTTTGTTTCTAGATTAGTTATTTGTACTCAGTTTGTATTAGCTAGCTCAGCCTTTAAGCTAGTGCGAAAACAGAAAAATCAGTAGCAATCCTTTAAATATCGCATCTGAAATTTCAGCCCTGTTTGGTTTCTGAATTTGCTGTTTTCTTTTAAGTTCTGATTTCAGTTCGATTTCTCACCTTAGTCTTGCTCAGTTCTCTCTGAATATCTTTGTTTCCCAATTAAACCAACCAGCTTGAGAAGTGGAACCGAAACTTACTGATTTTATTAAGTTGGTGTTAGTTTTTGGCATAAAAAAAAAGTTGCCTTGCGTGCCAATTGATTCAAATTGAACTCTTTTTGCATTTGAATTCAGCTTGTTTCTTTGTGGCATCTGACTGAGTTGAAATCAATAAGTTGCATTCATCCATTTCAAATTTCCTTTGCATTTGTGGTTTTCAAAAGTGTAGTTAGTTTGAGTTAACATTGGTAGTGTGTTTAATTTTCGAAATGCATAAATAGCAATTGCCTTAAGTTTGATTTGCTTCAGAAAATTTATATCACACCTTTGATTTCTTTCCATCAGAATTTACTGTGCATTTGAATTTAGGTTTGCTTTTCCAAACGTTGGTTGAATCCTATAGCTTGACTCGGTTTCCATTGGTGGAAGTATCATGTGCCATCTCTTTGTTTAGTTCCATTGTTCACTTTTCTTTATTTTCATTTCATTTTCATTCTAAATTGCTATCCAAATTCAGTCACTTATTTGAAACCCCAAAAACGACACATAACTACAAGTTTGAATCAAGCACGACAACTAGCCCTGAGAAAAAATACGACCTGTGGCCCCTATATTACATTTTCATACTTTTGATTGTAAAAAGGGTTTCCAGCATTCATATACATTTAAATTTGAGACCCACATTCGTGACAGTCCATTTGGGCCTATCATGCATCTGCCACCTTATTAGCTTTACCTGGATGGTAGAGGATGCCAATGTCATAATCCTTGACTAGCTCAAGCCACCTGCGTTGTCTCATGTTTAGATCCTTTTGAGTAAAGAAAATACTTTAGACTCTGATGATCTGTGAAAATCCTACACTGAGCTCCATATAAGTAATGCCTCCAAATCTTGAGAGCGAACACTACTGCAGCTAGCTCAAGGTCATGGGTAGGGTAATTCTTCTCATAATCCTTGAGTTGTCTAGAGGCTTAGGCAATAACCTTGCTATTCTGCATCAGCACTACTCCAAGTCCTAATTTAGACGCATCACTATATATGTCAAAGCTGTCAGTGGTCTCTGGAAGAGTCAGGATGGGAGCACTAGTTAATCTTCTCTTTAATTCTGCAAAACTGTTCTCGCAGTCCTCTGTCCACTGAAACTTTCTGTTCTTTCTGGTAAGAGCTGTCAGTGGGGAGGCTATTCTGGAGAAATCCTCTACAACTTCCTGTAGTAACCGGCTAGACCCAGAAAACTTCTGATCTCACTGCCATTCTTCGGTCTGACCCAGTTACTTACTGCTTCTATTTTGCTGGGGTCTACCATCACACCATCCTTGGAGATGATGTGACCCAGAAAAGACACCTGATCGAGCCAAAACTCACACTTGGAGAATTTCGCATAGAGTTGACTCGGTTGAAGAATTTCTAATACTATTTTCAGGTGTTCTGCGTGTTCCTTCTGAGTCCTGGAATATATCAGAATATCATCGATGAAGACGATAACAAACTTATCTAAATATTCTCGGAACACTCTGTTCATGAGGTCCATGAAAGTCGCTGGAGCGTTCGTTATGCCAAAAGGCATAACTACAAACTCATAGTGTTCGTATCTTGTTCTGAAAGCTGTCTTGGGGATGTCACCTTCTTTAACTTTCACCTGGTGATAACCCGATCTCATGTCTATTTTTGAGAACACTGCTGCTCCCTTTAGCTGATCGAACAAGTCATCAATTCTTGGCAAGGGATACTCGTTCTTGATGGTGACTTGATTCAACGCCCGGTAATCTATACATAAGCGCACGGACCCGTCTTTCTTCTTCACGAACAATACGGGAGCTCCCCAAGGTGAATGACTAGGGTGTATGAAGCCCTTGTCGAGCAGCTCCTATAGTTGCTCCTGAAGTTCTCTTAATTCTGCTGGAGCTATATGGTATGGTGCTTTTGAAATGGGATTGGTACCTGGAATGAGATCTATCTCAAACTCTATCTCCTTATCTGGCGCTAAGCCTGGTAACTCATCAGGGAAGACTACTGGGTAGTCACATACCACTGGGACCTCTTCTAGCTTTTGGTCCTTCTCTTGTTTGGTATTGACTACATGTGCTAGTAATCCGGTACATCCTGAATCCAGCAATTTCTGTGCTTCTAGAGCTGAGAGAAATTTCTTGGCCTTTCTCTTGGGTTCTCCGATGTATTCAAACTGCACTCCTTCTTCAGGTTGGAATATGACTTTCCTTTTACGGCATTCTATGGAGGCACCGTACTTGATTAGGAAGTCCATTCCAAAAATGACATCATAATCAGTCATATCTAGCACTATCAGATCACCATAAAGCTCTCTGCCCGCTATACTGATTGGCACTGCACGGAGCCAGTGCGTGGATGCCATAATCTCTCCTGAAGGTAGGGTGATAAGAACTGGCCACTGAGTACATCTAGAGGTATAGTTAACTTCTCTGCGAACGCCCTGGGGTTTCTGAGTTCCTGAACTGCCTTGGCCTTTACTTTCTATCATGACTGACTTTTGCTGTTGCAGGCAATTCAGGTAGTGCTCGGTGATCCGAGCACTGCTAACTAGTTCTTCTGAGGTTTGCGGCCTATGGACGCCGCTGGCCACATTCAATGCTATTTCTGGCCTTAGCATCTTGAGCATTAGCCTGACTCGCTCTCATTTAGTGATGACCAGTTCAGGGCACAGGCGAGCCAGCCTGTCGAATCTCTACACGGCTTCCTCTACTGATAGGTTACCTTGACGAAATTCAGTGAATTCATCATAATGCCGGTTAGTAACCCGCATATGAAAGAATTCTTTGAAGAACTCAGCTTTGAAGTTGGCCCACGTCATCTGATTTATGTCTCGCTTGCCCTTCACCCTTTCCCACCACATTCTAGCATCTCCTGCTAGGCAGAAGGAGGCACACTTGACTTTCTCATGTTCTGGCCAGTCCAGAAGCTCCATGGTACTCTCCAGGGTTTTGAACCAGGCTTGTGCATCCCATGGTTCACTAATGCCTGAAAAGTTCTCTGGTTTGAGTTTCTGCCACTGAACTAGATATGCTTCTCTTCTAGCCCCTACTGCTGGGGCTTCTGGTGCTATTGGTGGGATTGATACTCCAGGTGGAACTTCTGTCACTATTGGGGTTTCCACATTTGGTCATGGCGTAGCAGTAGGTGTGGTCAGCTGATTAGCCCTTAAAGTGGCTATCTCCTGCTGCTGCTCAGCTATCTGTCTCTGGAGCTGAGCCACTATCTCCACGAGATTAGGTGGAGTCACTATGTCAGTTGCCTCCTATTGAGGCTCAGTAGCTGGTGCCCTTCTAGTTGGGCGTCCTCTAGCCATTATCTAAATAACAGAGGACATACAGTTCATATTTTAATTCTAACAACATGCTATCAGATATAAACTAAAGTATTAAACATGCTTCCGTTAACTGTAAACAAAAAACTGACTAGAACACAGATAGCATGGATAACATGAAAATACTATAAATCTGAAAGCAAGAAAATATGGTAATGTGAGAGGTACTCTTACTTGGAAGCTGCAGGTTTGATGCTGATGTGTGTGGGGAGGAAAGATGGAACTTGCTCTGATAACACTCTGTAACGACCCACCTTCTGGTACTAAGCTTTAAGGCGGATCGCTACTAACTAACTGGCTGGCTGGCTAATTAATGATTTCTAATAATGCTAAACCAACTGGGAGAATTTCGAAAATTCTTATTTCGCTATTTACTGAACTAACAATTCATAAACATACTGAAAGTACTAATTTGCCCAAAATAAAGCAAAACTTTTATTTTATTATCTTGGCAGGATTTGATCCCCCAACCTCGGCGTTGCATGGCTAAAGCACTAACCAGCTGCTCTACACCACCTTTGTTTTACACAGTACCAGTCGACTGCTATATGCCAGTCGACTGGTCGGGCCACAGAATGGTTCTGTGCCCGATACCAGTCGACTGGTGTTTTCCCAGTTGACTGGTAGTTCTGAAATTTCAGTTTTCAGATTTCTAGAATGTATCAACTTGAGCCACAATGTACCAAAATCATATCTAACAAACATAATGACATAAATAAAGTTCCACGACTATTCTAAGGCATTTATTACATGTTTTTGGAGGGTTTCTAGCATGTATAGCAACTTAGAAATCATAAAAACGACATGTAGAAGCATAAATGAATGTGCCAAGTTCGTATCAACTTCTTATTGAAACCATTCATTATATATCTAAGGGCATCTTAGCTACTACATGTCATTCTATATGGTGCATTATCTTAGAACAAGCATATCCTATGTATTTAGCATGTAAATCAAAAGTATCAAGTTCTTATCTCTAAAGCTTAAGCATGGATCTAAATTACCATATTACAAGTAGTAACTCATATCATTCAATATTCGCTAAGCAAGTATTAACACAGGTAAAAAACTACTTTAATATACTAGGCACCACAAATAACGAGTCTAATCAAGTTCATACATGGTTCACATAATATATTGCGGAATAACTAAAGAAGCATAATAAAGACTATTTCTATGCTTTGCAAGTTCCGAAGACTTTTATTCCAACTCCACCATCACACACACTTTGCATCAAGCCCGCCGCCTCCGCTACTAGTGCTTTCCTTTACCTGTATCTGCAGTATAAGGAAATGCAAACTAATAAGCATAAAGCTTAGTAAGTACCATCTAGCCTCACAAAACTATAAAATCTCGGATTATGCTTTTCAAAACATGCTATGCAAATATACGCTCATGTTCATAAACAATCATGTTATGCTCATGCTAAAATACATGTCATAAAATGTCATGGCAAATAACTGAGACATGGCATATACTAAACTAGAACTGAAAAGTAAGCTATAGCATGACATATATATCTGAACTGGAACTGAAACTAACTAACATAAAACTAATTATTAAATTCACCACATGCTAATATAAATTTCTGAAAACTAAATACATATAGTAGGTGAAAGTAATAATCAACTGCTGTGGGCCCGGCAATGTACCAACTGTGCGCGCATCCCTAATAAACTCGAGGTAGCAAATCCTGAATCCATTAGGGTTCTACTAGGTTATCTAAACCTAGGGGTAACTAGGAGCCCATCCCATACTAGGTTATCTAAACCTAGAGGCAACTTGGAGCCTATCCCTGGACCGAAGTCTGGTACAATGCCAACTGAAAATAAAATAATCTTTTATACTTTTCTTTCCTTTTCTGATTCTTGCATTTACTAGGTTATCTAAACCTAGGGGCAACTAGGAGCCCATCCCGTTCGACCTTGGTCTCCATCATAAACTGGAGCAAGAATTTCTATTCTTTAATGCTTTCTATAGCATTAACTGAACTGAACATTTTAACAAACACCTAATGTGCGTGCTTGTTCATAATTTACGATTTCTAATCGTAAAGCATAAATACAAGGGAATAAAGCATATGAAGAATCATCCGAAACTACTTATACTGTAGGTGAGGGATACTTACATCCTGCGCTAGGTTTTCCTTACGAATAAAATCTGAAATTCCCGAGGGAACGTCGAATTTCGACGTTCTTCTTGCTCCTTGGCGTTCTCCTCGCGTCTACGAGAATTCTCGTAGAGAATAGGGCCTCTTGAGACCTTCCCTTGGCTTCTCCTTTGTCTTGGGCGAGAGAGAGGCCGAGAGGAAGAAAAAAATCGCGAGGGGGAGAGAGGGAGTCGCCGGTGAGAGGATGTGAGGGAAAGAATGAATAAAAAAAATCCTAAGTTTCCCTTTTATACTTATGGAAAAATTTAACTAATTCTACCTTATCTATTGTTTCCGCTAATCTATTTCAACAAAAGCAACCTATCCCACTTGGTCCGCCCCTCCTCCTCTCACAGCGTAGGTGAAGGTATCAATTCCCACTTACGCGTTTTTCCTTTTTATCCCTTTTTGCCATTTTCGTTTATGGAAAAATTCTATAAAAATATCCATAAATTCGAAATAAATTCTAAGATATTTCTAAAATTAGTTTCGAGAATTTTCGGGCATTACATTGTTGATGCAATCTGGCCTGATTGTTGTTTTGGTGTTGACATCGATTTTAGTTTAGGTTGATGATTATGATTATGGTTAAGTACTAATCGGGGATTAAGCACGGAGTGATTGGAAAATCCTAGCTTGGAGGGCTAGGTGGTGAAAAGTCCTAACCTGGAGGGTTAGGTGTGATAAATCCTAGCTTGGAGGGCTAGGTGTGGAAAAGTCCTAATTCGGAAGGGTTGGGTGAAAAGTCCTAGCTTGGAGGGCTAGGTGAAAAGTCCTAACTTGGAGGGTTAGGTGAAAAGTCTCAACTTGGAGGGTTAGGTGAAAAATCCTGGCTTGGAGGGTCAGGTCCTAGCCTGGAGGGCTAAGTTGGAGGAAATCCCGGTGAGTGAAGTCGGGTCCTGGTGAGTGAAGCCAGGTGATTGAAATCCTAGTGAGTGAAGCTAGGTTGAAATCCTGGTGAGTGAAGCCGGGTCCCGGTGAGTGAAGCCGGGTGACCGAAACCCTGGTGAGTGAAGCCAGGTCCTAGCTTGGAGGGCTAGGTTGAAGTCCCAGTGAGTGAAGTTGGGCATGGCACGAGTCAGAGAAGGGCTGGAGGCTTGTTCTCGTGACTTAGAGTGCATTTGGGCTTGCCTGGATCGGTCTGGTGACCGATTAGGGAAGTTGGCATGGTGCTCCTTCGTGGATCGGTCTGGTGACCGATCCAGCGATGACTGATCGGTCTGATGACCGATCAGGGAGCACACAGTGAGGTTGGGAACATACTGTGCGGCTCCTGATCGGTCTGGTGACCGATCAGGGAGCAGGCCGTTGCCTCACTGCTTGGCTCCTGATCGGTCCGGTGACCGATCAGGGAGCAGGTAGTGTCCTCACTGCTTGGCTCCTGATCGGTCCGGTGACCGATCAGGGAGCGAACAGTGAGTTGAGTTCCCCCGCTGATCAGTTCCTGAATGGTCCGGTGACCGATCAAAGACATAGGATTTGATTTTCGCGGTTACTGTTCACTCAGAAGTGGACCGATCAAGCTTGAGCTTGATCGGTCAAGGAGCTACCTGATCGGTCTGGTGACCGATCAGGATTCACATTGATCGGTCTGGTGACCGATCAGGCTTGTGTCGCCGCGAGAGTTGGGAGTCCCAGCAAAGCGGTGGATTGGTCTGGTGACCGACCCACGAGCCCTGGATCGGTCCGGTGACCGATCACTTTAATTCAAATTGCACTGTCAGACGCTCTGATCGTGTCTGACCGTATCCGATTCTCTACATTTGATCCCTAATACTTGATTTACTGAGTGATATGATGTGCTAATGCTCTGATTAAGTTGCAGGTGACAGGGAAGGATTCAAACACTCAAGGAGAGTCAATGGAGGCCTTTCCTTGGAGCAGGTTTGTCTGTTTTCTATCTCAGGTTGCAACGAGCGCTGGCGCTGGCTGGAGCTGCTGACTGGGGCTGGTTTGAGGGAAGCTCAGAGAGTCTAAAAGAGCTCAGTGGTGGCTGGTGGTTGCAGGAGAGCAGCTGGAGGCTGCAGTGAGATATTGACCTGGCGCTAGTGGAGAGTGGATAAGCAGCGTGGTGGAGAAGTGCAAAGCAGAACTCTTGCTTCAGAAGAATTTTGGTTGCCTTGGTTTTCTGCTGCGATTTCTTGCTGCGTGCTTGTGCTCTTGGCTGATCATCCTCTCTTGAGAAAGCTACTGTGATTTTTGAAGCAACCATCCCTTGCTTGAGCACTTGGAGGAAGGAACAAGAGGCCTTGAGTCCGACAGCGAGAAGACACGAAGAAAGGGGTTCTTGCGTGAGATCGTCGCTGGGTGGAGCTCGGAAGAAGCTTGCTGTGTTTTTGTCTGTGCTAAGTGCTAAGTAAGATCTTTCTTGTGTTTCATTGTGCTTAAAACTATATCTTTGATTGAAAGGCTGTGGAGAGGTTACTCCACCGAGAAGGAGGTTGCTATCTATCCGGATCTTCCGGGGCTTGATCTGCCGACGATCAAGGGATCGCCCACCTTAAGGGCACGCCAAGGAGTAGGGGCAAGTTATCCCCAAACCTTGTAAATCCTCTTGTTAGCGTTCTTGTGTTTGCTCATAGTTTAGGGTTTAGTTTTCTGCATATTCTATTTTTACTACTTCCGCTGTGCTACTAAAAGTTTGAGTGCAGAAATTTGAAAAGCACAAAGTCCAAGTGTTTGGCTATATTCACCCCCCCCCCCTCTCTAGCCATCCGAGTTCCAACAGACGGGAGGTCGGGCCCTCACCCATGGCTCCTCACAGCCAGAGGGCAACGCCTCCTAGGGGACCTCTCCGAAGTCCCCAAGCCACAGGGCATAGACCTGGAGTTGAGCGAGATGTGGTTCAGCAGGTGGCCTAGGGATACCTCCCTAACAGATGGCAGCCCTATTGTTCTTTTCATCGTAGTCACACGCACGACACCCAGGATTGTTTGCAGGCTGGGTGTGGGCAAGCTCGTCCTGGATGAGGAACTCCCTGAGGAGCTCATCAGGGAGGAGCTCGAGGTCGAGGAAGGGCTCAGCCAAATAGACGAGACACTAACACCCAGGTGGCTACCCCCGCAACACGGCAGCTGTTCCCGACCCTCGGCTCTCCCGAGCAAGGAGAAGCAAATGAAGAGCATGTCAATCAACAGAATGCAGTGCATGGATCGATCAACATCATCTCAGGTGGCCCCACTTATGGAGACTTCAACCGAGCCCAAAAGTCTCAAGTGAGGCGCTTGGAGATCCACCAGGTGGGTAGCAGTTCCACCCAAGCCAAAGGATCGCAGATCAACTTTGGCCCTCAAGACCTACAAGGCATGGAAGTCCTGCATGATGACACACTGGTCATCACGGCGGTCATAGCGAACTACCAGGTCCACCGAACCATTGTGGATACTAGAAGTTTAGTAAATATTTTGTACAAGAAGGCATTTGAGCAATTGCAAATCGAAGCCAGTGAGCTGCAGCCCGTGGCCACACCCCTCTTCGGGTTCACAGGAAACGAAGTCCAACCAATAGGCCAAATCAAGTTGGCCATTTCACTTGGGGAAGAGCCCTTGAGAAGGACCCGATGGTCAACCTTTTTGATAGTCGATGCACCCTCTGCTTAATGAGTTTAGAGCAATAGCATCTACCTTCTACCTGAAGGTAAAGTTCCCTGTTGGTGATCAAGTGGGAGAAGTCAGGGGCGACCAGAAGGTGGCGCATCGATGCTATGTTGGGCAGACCCGCACTTAATGAGTTTAGAGCAATAGCATCTACCTTCTACCTGAAGGTAAAGTTCCCTGTTGGTGATCAAGTGGGAGAAGTCAGGGGCGACCAGAAGGTGGCGCATCGATGCTATGTTGACGATGTCAGAATAGAGGTACGGAAGGCATTCCGAGCCCCCCCCAGCTAGTTACAACATGGTGCAGTCATCTCCCTGGGCTGAACTACGAGAACAAAAGGAGGAGATCCAGCTTCTGCCAGACCGAGAAGTGACGAAGGTGAAGATAGTTCCCGAACTGCAACCCGACCTCAAGCAGCAGTTGATAAAATGCTTGGCCGAGAACCAGGATGTGTTTGCCTAGTGAACCAAAGATCTGAAGGGTGTCAGACCCGAGGTCATGGAGCACAAATTGCATGTTTATCCAGATGTAAGGCCAGTGAAGCAGCGAAAGAGGGACTTCAGTCCCAACCAAAATAAAATAATTCAGGCTGAGGTAGAGAGACTCTTGGAGGCAGGGCACATCCGAGAAGTGCAGTTCCCAGCCTGGCTCACTTGGCTACCAGATTCAAGGAACCTTTGTACTTGACCTGGAGGTCTAGGGTTCGAATCTGGGGAAGGCAAAAACCCACTGCTAGGGGTGGGAAGGTCGTAGGGTCTCGGGCCTAGACGGTTGCCTGCGGGGACCAGAGAGGCCGAGATTGCTACATAAAAAGGCGTCTTTTATGTAGCGACACGACCCCTCTAGCCCCATCAGGCGGCTCTCTAGGCCATGCCCTACGGTTTTCCCACTCCCGGCAGTGGATTTTTACCTTCCCCAGATTCGAACCCTAGACCTCCAGGACAAGTACTAAAGTTCCTTGAATCTGGTAGCCAAGTGAGCTGAGCGCGGCTCACTTGGCTACCAGATTCAAGGAACATTAGTACTTGTCCTGGAGGTCTAGGGTTCGAATCTGGGGAAGGCAAAAATCCACTGCCGAGAGTGGGAAGACCGTAGGGCACGACCTAGAGAGCTGGCTGATGGAGCTAGAGGGGTCGTGTCGCTACAGGAATATCGGGTCACCAACAACGAAGCTGAGTATGAAGCTATGTTGGCCAGGTTACAAGCTGCTAGGCATGTGGGAGCTACCCGGGTCATGCTGCACTCTGACTCCCAACTAGTGACCCGACAACTAGCTGGGCAATTTGAAGTAAATAGTGAGAAGTTGCAAACTTATGTAAATGCTTATGAGCGATTAAAGGCCGAGTTCCAAGAGGTTCAGATACTTCAGATCCCCCGAGGGGATAATCTCAAAGCTGATGAGCTGGCTAAGCTAGCCAGCACCATTACTCCATGGGTCTTCACTCAGCCCTCACCTCAGGTCATGCTCATGGCTCAGGTCGAGAGAGAAGCGAAAATGGAAGTAGAAGGTGACTGGAGGGCTCCACTCATAGCTTATTTGTAGGATGGGACTCTCCAAACTCATCCTGAGCAGGCCTGTTTATTAAAGAAGAGGGCATCCCGATTCACTCTGGTGGGAGATACCTTGTACAAGCGAGCCTTCTCTCGGCCGCTATTAAAATGCCTAGGGGAAGAAGATGCAGATTATGTATTAAGAGAGATACACTTGGGCTCTTGTAGAAATCACTCAGGAGGTTAGTCTATGGCTCGGAAGGTCTTGCTGGCAGGATATTTTTGGCCAACACTTCAGAAGGACGCTGATCAGATGGTCGCCTCTTGTCTTTCCTGTCAAAAGCACCAGAGCCTATCCCATCGGCCAGTCGAGGCTTTGAGGGCGTCCACTGTGTCATGCCCTTTTGACCAGTGGGGCATGGATATAGTGAGACCTTTCCCCCTCGCAGTCGCCTAGAAGAAATTCTTGTTGGTTGTTGTGGACTACTTCTCAAAGTGGATCGAAGCGGAGGCTCTGGCTCGGATTACCGAGCAGGCCGTCATCAAATTTTTATGGCAAAACATCTTATGTCGTTATGGGATACCGTATAAGTTGGTTTCAGACAACGGTCGGCAATTCTAGGGTCGGAAGATTCAAAAGTGGTGCGCAGCCTACGGAATCAAGTAGGCATTCACCTCAGTCGCTTATCCCCAGAGCAATGGTCAGGCGGAGGTCGCCAACCGGGAAGTCCTGAAGGTCCTCAAAACTAAGCTAGATTATGTGGGTTGTACCTGGGTTGACGAGCTACCCAGTGTCTTATGGGCTCTCCGAACTACCCCTAAGGAAGGCTCAGGTTGTACCCCCTTGTAGTTAGCATATGGAAGTGAAGCAGTGGTCCCGATAGAGGTGGGTTGTGAGTCTGACAGAAGGCACTTATATGGGGATGACAATGTAGAGAAGAGGCACCTAGAGCTAGATCTGGTCGAGGAAATTCAGGACCGGGCAGCGATCCGCATGACTGCTTACGGACAAAGGATGCAGTGAAGATACAATCAGAGGGGCATACCTCGGAGTTTCCAGGTCGGAGACCGTGTATGGAAGAGAGTCAAACCAGTTGGAGAAGTGGGCAAGCTGGAGCCCCAATGGGGGGGACCCTTCCTGGTGATCGAGAAGTTGGAGTCAGGAGTATACTACTTGCAAGATGCCCAAGGGAAAAAGTTGGGGAGGCCTTGGAGTGCAACACATTTAAAATTGTATCATGAGTAGAGTTTGAGTGGTCCTTGTAATTGTATGACATAAATATGATAATGACACTCATGACATCCAAAGATCTGAACCTAGACTCTCACTCAGGCAAGTTATAAGTGAGCATGCTCCCACGCACCCACTGACCTAGGCGACGGTCGGGCGTGGCTGTCCACGCTCGGTCGGGTAAGTCAAGCGGCGTCGAGACTCTCGCTCAGGCGAGTTATAAGTGGGCATGCTCCCACACATCCACCGACCTAGATGACGGTCGGGCATGGCTGTCCACGCTCGGTCGGGTAAGTCAGGCGGTGCCGAGACTCTCGGTCAGGCGAGTTATAAGTGGGCATGCTCCCACGCACCCACCGACCTAGGCGACGGTCGGGTGTGGCTGTCCACGCTCGGTCAGGTAAGCCAGGCGATGTCCAGACTCTCGCTCAGACGAGTTATAAGTGGGCATGCTCCCACGCACACACCGACCTAGGCGATGGTCAGGCATGGCTGTCCACGCTTGGTCAGGTAAGTCAGGCGGTGTCGAGACTCTCGCTCAAGCGAGTTATAAGTGGGCATGCTCCCATGCATCCACCGACCTAGACGACGGTCGGGCGTGGCTGTCCATGCTCAGTCGGGTAAGTCAGGCGGTGTCAAAACTCTCGCTCAGGCGAGTTATAAGTGGGCATACTCCCATGCACCCACCGACCAAGGCGACGATCGGGCGTGGTTGTCCACGCTCGGTCAGGTAAGTCAGGTGGTGTCCAGACTCTCGCTCAGGTGAGTTATACGTGGGCATGCTCCCACGCACCCGCCGACCTCGATGTCGGTTGGGCGTGGCTGTCCACGCTCGGTCGGGTAAGCCAGGTGGTGTCCAGACTCTCACTCAGGCGAGTTATAAGTGGGCATGCTCCAACGCATCCACCAACCTAGACGACAGTCGGGCGTGGCTGTCCACGCTCGGTCGGGTAAGTCAGGCGGTGTCGAGACTCTCGCTCAAGCGAGTTATAAGTGGGCATGTTCCCACGCACCCACCGACCTAGGCGACGGTCGGGCGTGGCTGTCCACGCTCGGTCAGGTAAGCCAGGCGGTGTCCAGACTCTCGCTCTCGCGAGTTATAAGTGGGCATGCTCCCACGCACCCGCCGACCTCGGTGTCGGTCGGGCGTGGCTGTCCACGCTCGGTCGGGTAAGCCAGACGATGTCCAAACTCTCGCTCAGGTGAGTTATAAGTGGGTATGCTCCCACGCACCCACCGACCTAGGCGACGGTCGGGTGTGGTTGTCCACGCTCGGTCAGGTAAGTCAGGCGGTGTCTAGACTCTTGCTCAGGCGAGTTATAAGTGGGCATGGTCCCACGCACCCACCGACCTCGGTGCCGGTCGGGCGTGGCTGTCCACGCTCGGTCTGGTAAGCCAGGAGGTGTCCAGACTCTCGCTCAGGCTAGTTATAAGTGGGCATGCTCCCACGCACCCGTCGACCTCGATGCCAGTCGAGAGTGACTGTCCACACTCGGTCGGGTAAGCCGAGCGGTATCCAGGTCCCCCTCTACATAAACTATAAATGGGCTTGCTCCCACATATTTGCCGACCTAGAGATCGATCGGGCATGGTCAGCTCTACCCGATCAAGGCGACAGCTAAGTCTTACCTAGCTTAAGTGATCCATCCTGAGTGATCGATCCCGACCCACTCAAATACGAAAAAGTCCTGTGAGGATCGAATAATCAAGCAAAGGTCTTATCTAGCCTGAGCAGTCGATTCCGAGTTAGGCTCTCGGCTAGCCCGAGTGACAGGTCTCGAATGAACGTATGTCTTGACGGGCATGAGTCCTTTCTTAGCAATAATCGATGTCTTATACGAGGAGGTACAGGGTCGTAAAAATCAATTAGCTAAAGGGCCGAGTCGCTAAGCAGCGAGTCAGAAGCAATCGTCGTAGCTCGACTGACCGAGTAGTTGAATAAAGGCTTGGAGAAAAATACATTCACAAGAAAAAAGATTTTTATTAAGCCTGAGTGATCGATCCCGAGCCAAGGTCTTGGCATGATCAAGCGATCTTCCCCGAGTCAAGGTCTCAGCTACGATCGATCCCGAGAAGTCGAGCCCAAGTAAGGGATCTTGGCTAGATCAAGTCATCGATCCCAAGTTAGAGTCTTAGCTGGCTTGAGTGATTGATCCCGAGTAAGGAAGCTTAGTTAGCCTGAATGATCGAGCCTGAGTGAATTCGTGTCCTGCAGGCAGGCATGGTCTTTGTTTGCAGCAACCGTGGGGCCTTGATCGTGGAAGGGTCAGACTCCGAAGGTTTTGTCAGTGGACAAGCTAATCGAGGGCCTCTGAATGTCAGGTCCAACTAGCTGATATAGCTGACCGTGAGACCCAGAGCCCAGGGCTGACCAAATAGGAGACAAATTAACATAGGAATTGTATATGGCAAACCCGAGCCTGAGAGAATGTTAGCGAGTTTAGAACCAGTTAAAGGGAGTGACACTAAAGTCCAACCGAGAGCATAACAGGACAACGAAACAAAATTACATTGAGAAAAATTAAGAACAAAGCTTCATATGGAAATAAGGCTCGAGGCCGTCAAAATAGTGGCAGGCCCTGCACAACCAAGGCAAAAAGAAAGAAAGTCTTAAGTACATTTTAAGTAAAACGTGGAAAAGCGTCTTCTGGGATAAGTGCTTGGATCTGGGTGGGCTTCACGGCATTTGGAGGCAGGTTGGCTAGAATGTGGTCGGCATCCTTGAGTTGCTGCAGGGTGCCTTCCATGCCATACCTGATCATACCGACCATGCACCGAGCCACTTGACGAAGGAAGGACTCTGACTAAATTTAGGACAGTCGAAACTCCTCCATCCGGGTCGGTTCTCCTGACTTATAGGCCTCTAGCTCGCCCTTTAGCCGAGCGATCTCTGCATCCCGATCTGCCATCTCTGCATCCTTGGCCACCAGCTAAGCTTCCAGGGCCTTAAAAGCTTCCGTCTGGACCGCCAGCTCCATTTCCTTGTTTGTCTAGGCTAACTGAGTCTGATTATGGGCAGTGGCTGACTCCTTCAATTGTTCTCGTAGGCCCTTGGCTTCAGCTATTTTCTTGTCCAGGTAGGAGCAGGCTTGGGCCTGACGAGTAAGAGCAGTCTTCTTTTGGGCCTCCGCGGTTTCTAGCCGGTTGGATAGCTGGTCTATTTCCCGGGAGGCAACAACTAATACTTGATGCTCTTCCTCTGACCAAGCGTCAGCCTTCGCTAACTGCATCTTCAAAGCGGTTATCTCAGATAGGAGGAGCTCCAGGCCTTCCTCGCCAGGGGGAGAGTGCAATCAGCTAGCTGGGTTTCCAGCTCTCTTATCCTCAGCTCCCCCACCCGACGTTCCCTGGTGCTAATGACCAGGGACTGGGCAACTGCTCGGCATGTGACCCAAAACTATACAAGAACAAATAGTATAAATAGGAGAGATGGGTATCAAAGAGAAGAAAATGCATACCTAAGTGGCATCCATGAAGAAATTGTCAACTAGACTCAATGGGCTCCTCTCCTGGATCATGGCCATGCCCTGATCCCAACTAGCAGCCAACCGACCATGTATGTTGATCGGTTGAGGTTCGACGACCTGAGTCAAACTGGTTGCTGAGGGGAGTTGTACATCCATTGGGAGTCAAGGGGTAGAATGCATGGCCAAAAGAGCAGCCGCGGCGTCTTCTCCAGAGGGACCCGTCGAGACTGCTAAGTGAAGAGGCTCCTGACTGGAAGTGGAGGCCCCTAAGCAGGGTAGCCCCGAGCCAAAGGTGGAAGCCCTCGAGCAGAGAGGCACTGCGCCCGAAGTCGAAGCTCGGGAGGGAGCGCGGCTGGGTGGAGGAGTTACCAGGCTATGTGCCTCCTTGGTCCGAGCCTGAGCCGCAGATGTGCCCGAGGAGATAGTCACTCGGAGGCGTTTTCTTGTTCACCCCCCCCCCCCCCGAGGTCGTTGTTCTGCTGCCGTTGCTGATGTCTCTGTCTCCACATCCACCACTTGGGGTTCTGCCTCAGAATCCCCCGCTGGTAGCTCGGTTTCTAGATCATCTCCTCCATCCCCTGGTTGCTCAGGAGCTGGAGCGACATTTACCGGAGGCACCTCCCGGCTAGCTAACAGCTCCACAGCCTGGGCATTCAGTTCCGCCTCCTGCAGACCCAGTTCGTCAGTAATGAGGGTGTTAAACATGGTCTCGGCTGCAACACAGAGAAAGTTTTAGTTAGCACTAAAAGGTTCATAAACAAAATCAAAGCTTACCGAAGGAGCCGGGAAACTTTGTAGGAATGTGGCTCAGTTGGAAGAAGTATAGCACAGCTTCGCTCAACAGCCGGCTAGCGTGGAAGCGAAGCCCCCGATCTTGGAGAATGCTAATTGGAAGCCCGACTCTGAGTGATAGCTCTTGGGCATGTGAGGTTGAGTAGGCATGTCCTCTACCCACACGGTCGGCCAGGTCGGGGGTGGAGACAAGCGCACATAGAAAAAATGGGATTTCCATCCCTTATTGGAGGAGGGGACTTTATCCAAGAAGGCGGACTTGGCTCGAGCTTGGAAGAAAAAATTGCCCACTTCTTGCTTTTTGAGGTAGAAGAAGAAATGGAAAACTCGGGGGTCAAGAGGGACACGGTATGTAGAGAAGATAACTACCGTCCCACATAAAATCCAAATAGAGTTTTGGGCCAGCTGAGAAAGGGGCACTTGGAAATATCTACAGATCTCAGTAATGAACGGGTGTAATGGGAATCTCAGGCCGGCTAGAAGATGATCTTTGAAAATGGTAAAGTAGCCTAAGGAAGGCTGATGGGGTCGGTCACGACGGGAAGGAAGAGCTAGAAGGTGGTCTTCGGGGATCTGGTAGTCTAGGCGAATGGTCTCTAGGTGGCCGAGAGTCAAGGTCAAGAGAGTGGTGGTGTACCATACTCCGACCAAGGAGGTCAACTCAGCCATTGGGTCGGGGTCAGGAATTATAAGAGGGAACTCAGAAAAGGAGGAGAGTACCTAGAGGTCGGGTTCCCCGGAAATCACAAGTCACCGGAGCTCACAGGGGTTAGGCAGCAGAGATCGGACAGGAGAGGAAGTAAAAGTGAAGGTAAAACGGCGAGGGTTAAAATGAGAGATGAACCTATTTATACTGCATAGGGAATCAAGAGATCCGTCAGATGCACAGGGGAAAAAAAGGCGGAATTAGATCCCGACCGTCGGTCTCCCGCTCATTCCCGATGCTTCTATATCCGTTACCCTGCCACCGCATGAGTCTGACAGATGACGCTTCATTGCCAGGAAATTCCAGTTGGGGAATGACACGTGGCAGAGGCGTTAAATGCCGATTTGACTGGGGATTCAGCATTTAATAACTGAGATCCGAAGGCCATGATGAGACTCAGGAGCACGACATAGTGGGCATCCGACCGGGCGAATAGCCTAGTTAGTCGGACTCCTCGCCTCCTTCGACTAGACTTAAATGGGAGGCTTGTGATCCAACCGGGTAGGTTTTATGAGTTGATCGGGAGCCCGGTCGGATCAGGTCTTGGCCAGGTGAGGCTGGTCGAGCCAAGTCTTGGTCAGACCAAGATAATCGGGTGCACTAGACGTCGATCCAGCGTGAGCGATCAGAATTCGAGGTTACTTGGGTTGGGCATCGATCAGCGATATCCTGTCGGACGTTCTCGGTCGGGAGTCACCGGTCGGGGATGTTCGGTCGGGTAAAGTTGGAAGCACTTGTCGGGCCCCTGGAAAAGAAAGCACTCAGTGCAAAGTGGCCCTCCCGGTCGGGGATTCCTGGTCGGGAGAGCCCGATTGAGCGTTCTCGGTCGGGTACAGAGTGGCCCTCCCGGTCGGGGATTCCCGGTCAGGAGCCTCTTCCTCCCCTATATAAAGCTCCCCTAGTCCTTTAGAAAAGAGGTTCCGGCAATTGAAATCTCTTCTCCACCTTGTGTTCTTGTTTTTTTCCGACCCGAGCCACTTGTGTCCCACTAGCTCTCAAGATCGACCGCGACTCACACGCTATCGCGACCAAGATCATCTTGGTCAGACCGAGTCATCCGAGTGATAATCTTCTTCACTTGTCGACAGGATCAATTACTAATATGCTTCAAATCTTTTGAATCATTTAAAATTTTTGTAACAAGGGTTTTCTATTTCCTTCCTTTAATTCTGTATATCAAATCTTAAGCAATTTAAATTATTTAATTGTTAATATGTTTTTATCATTTTTAACAATTATGCAACCTCACTTAACAATTATGCAACCTAACTTAATTATATATGGTTTAATCATTTGAATCATTTACATTCTGTTTTCTTCCTCTAATTAAAAAAAATCAATCATAAAGTAATATAATATAAAGAAAGAATATTATATTATATATAGACATTTTTTATAATTTACCTAATTTATTAATAGGATTGATTTCATTACCAAAATAGGCTCATCTACTCTAACTTACCTAACATGATCGCTCTAAACAAAAACTACCTAACAGGACCAATCTAATCAACCAAATCTCCTAGATTAGACTACACAACTTGATTCACCCATCTAGCATGTAAGCTTAATCACTTTGTTAGTTGTCACCTTAATCACTTTGCTAGTTGAAAGACACCACCTTTTTGTCAAATAGATGAATCAGATTATGATCTCGGCCCAGGTTAATGGGTTTGGCCCATCTCGCGAGTGAGTAGGACGGCCCTCCTAGCACCTCGTTAGCGGGGCTTGGGTCAAAGCCTCCATGGGCCCATCAAAGGGACAAAGGGGTAGTTCAAGCGGCTGGTTCAGCCTAGATCGAGGAATAATTCTTAAGTCACTGGATGACTAAGCCCCAAGGTTTCACGAAGGCGTGGGTCTGAGTCATAGGAAGCTCGACCGGTGCCCAAATTTCCCTTACAGTGAAGGCCCGAGCGGCGAAGGTGCCGAGCCTTCAGCCGATTCACTTCAGACACAGTCGGGGTATTGCCACTCAAACACACCCTGACTCGGGAAGCATAGTTACTCTCGGTAATCGTGGGCTTTGGTCCTGAGTTAATGCCCAGCCCTCAGTCAGCATCAATACTACAAGCCCTCAATAGACACCAATACTATAAGCCCTCGGTCGGCATCAATACTATAAGCCCTCAGTCAGCATCAATACTATAAGTCCTCAGTCGGCATCAATATTATAAGCCCTCAGTTGGCATCAATACTATAAGTCGCCAGTCAGCACCAAGCCGCCAGCCAGCCGGCACTAGCATTTGAGATTTTGTCGTGACTCATCCGAACAACCACTCCCTGACACCGGACAAACAGAAGGAGTACGGGGTCGGCGCAAACCCAATACCCTTCAGGTCCAAATCGCGAGTATCCTGCTGATGGTATGATCTCCCTGCCATACCCTAGCACCCCGTACTGAGCTCGCCTACATATGTGTCAGGCCAAGCGGCGCCTGACTGCACTCGCCTTTAAGTTGACAGCGCCCCTTTCCTTATTCCGGTATGCGACACAATACCCTGCCACACTGGCCATGCCTTACCTTGTCCTCGTATACGACAAACAGGTGGCAGATAGGGCAGAAGCTGTCAGTTTCCCCGGCTATATAAGTCTCTCCACTCCGCATCCCCCAGGTACATGCGCAATAGTGTTTTTGCCACTGGTCTATTGCTTTCACTGCTCTTCCACCACCGGGGGCTGACTTGACCGTTGGAGTGCCTTGTCGGGAACTTTTCCCAGTGGGTTCTAACGGTCTCTTTCTTGCAGATCCGCAGCCGGCCCCAGTAGTTCGTGATCTTCAGGAGACCACATGTGCTCTTGGGAGTCCACCTTGCTTCACGACAGGATCAAATTTAGCACTAGAAGGAGGGGCACTTAGCCTGATCGGAAACGAAAGATGGAAGATCTCAATCGAGTCATGATGACTGTCACACCTAAGGAGTACGAGCTCCAGATGGCCGCCCGAGCCCAGAAAACCCCGCAGAGGCCTTCGCAGGCCGGCAGTCAGGCGCCTAGATTCCACAAGCCGGCAGCGCACAGGCAGTCGGGAGGTCGAGGAAGGTCTGTCCAACCTAAGGGCGGATCCGTTCCCTTTCCCGTGACTTTTTATCGGGATCGGGATGACGAAGCCGACTCAATGTCGGCCGAGGCATCAGCATCCAACCAGATGCATGGACCGCGTCTCGTCAAGGGAAAGGCCCCGGTCGACCCTTCTCCGGCCACCCTAGTGCGCAGTCCCTTTTCTTCTTGGATCTTGGAAGATCCAGTTCCCCGACATCTCCGCATCTTCATACGAGTTATAAGCGGGTCTGCTCCCGTGCACCCCTCGGCTCGACTCCCAGTCGGGCACGTGACAGCCCACGCTCCCTAAGTACAACCCGACCGAATGTCCATACTTGGCTCCCAATCGGACGTGTGGCGACCCGCACTCCCGGGGTACAGTTTCACCAAGTATCCAATCTCTCGCCTTCGCACGAACTACGAGCAGGTGAGTACTCTTGACTTCCTTGGCTTAACTCCCAGGCTGGGTGTGTGGCGATCCACGCACCCCAAGAGCAAACTAACTTGGTGACGATGCTTTGAACTGTCCAAGCCGGCAGCTTCACGTACTCGGCTTAGTTCCGATCACCAAACTCTTTGTCGAGGGCTTCGAGTGGCCAACACTTAGAGACTCTCGCGCTCTAGTGACTAACCTAATCGCTCATGAAGCTGAATGGATTGATTGTTTTCTCACCCGAGTCATTCTCGTTGATAATCGCTCGAGCTATTAGCATTCGAGAGTAAAGAAAGGCACATCCGAGAAAACTTGAACAAAAGAGAGATTATATTAAAAAAGGCAAGAACGTTACAAAATTTGAGGCAGGTCACCTCTACAAGATGACAGAAATAGAAAGACAAAAGCTCGACCCTCATTTGAAGGGAACCATCTCAGGCATGTTCTGAGACATGCCCGATAGCTTGACTATTGAAGGGGGCAAGTCGGAGGCTATGTGTCTGCCTTGCCTGAGCTGCTCGAACGTGTTGAGCATTTGATGATTCAACATGGTTCGAAGCCGCTGGGAAACCTGCTGGTTGAACTCCGCAGAGTTGATATACTCAACTCTACGAGCATCCCACCAGCCGGCTTCCCCCTCCTTGTAGGAGCACAGCTCCTCCAGCTCCGCCTGGGTTGCCTCCCACTTGGCCTTCTCGGCCCTCAGACGCTCGAGCTCCTCCTTTTGATAATTCAGTTCTTGGTCCCAGGAGGTCAGCTCGGTCATCAGCTCCTCCGCCCGCTTCGCCTGGGCCGCCGCCTCTTCTTCCTGGGCCTTGAGCTGGGACTTGAGGGACTCGGCAATTGTAGACAACTCCAGGAGATCGGCTTTGGTTAGCTTGCCAAGCGTCTTCGCCTGGAGGGCCCAAGCCTTTCGCTCAGTGTACTCTAAATTGGAGATTCGGAGGTTTGACTGAGCAGAGGCCAAGTCCGTCATCTCGGCCTGACTACGGGCGACCCCCAGCTGCTCTTCAGAATGAGCTAGCCGGTCCTGCAGGGCAGCGACCTCGGCTCGTAGGTCGCTCAGTGTGGACTCGCTGGAGACAAGTTGTGTATGCTTGAGGCGGGTCTCCAGGAATTCCACCCGTTGCTCGGCTCTCTCTCAGGCCGAAGAGTGAGTCAGGAGCACCATAGAGAGGCTATGGCAGGACCCCCAGAATTACAAGAAAGAAAAGGGCATAAGACCCTAAAACTAGCAAGTAAAAAGGAAAAGTTGATCCTAGATATACCTGCATGGCCTCGAGGAAAAAAGAGTCCGCCTTGCTACTGGACCCCCGATAGTAGGACCCCTCGAGTCCTTGAAGATAGTGGTCAGCTACCGTCCCATACATGCGCAGCTCTTGTAGCCGGTCAAGCAGCTCACCCCGTGGCACGCCTAGACGACAGTCAGATAGGGTGGCACTTGAAGGTGCATCATCGGCCGATTGATTTGACCTTCGACCGGCAGAGAACCCGACCTCTCTGGCAGGGGGAGGTATGGTGTGTCCGAGGAGACCGAGGGGGCTATTACAGGGACCAGAGTAGAGGTCGTCTGGGGGGCTCGCGAGTCGGGGGACGCCTTCTTCTTCTTCCTCTTCTTCAGGCGTTTGCTGGAAGAAGGCCGAGACGAGTCTCCCATCGGGGAAGAAGCCCGTCGACGCTTGGAGGGGGCAGGCTACTTGACCGTTGCTGGAGGTGTCGTCTCAGAGCCGGGGGTTGCAGGCGTCTGCTTTGGGACGGTCTAAGCCGGGTCTAACGGAGCAGCCTCAGTCGGGGCGCCCTCCTCAATTAGGGCACCCTCCTGCTCCCGTAGTTGGGCGGCAACCCGAGCCTCCAACTCGGCATCATCCAGACCAAAGCCTTCCTCTAAGGTTGCCGCCAGCATGGTCGTGGCTGCAAGAATAATGTGATCTTAGCCAGAACTAAAAATTGTTCAAAGGAAGTATCACAATACTTACCGAAGGAGGTTGACCGTGGAATCGGCACGGGGCTGAGGCCGAAGGTGGAAAGGAGCTCCTCCTTCAGCAAGTTCACTCCGTGGAAGTGCCTACTGCCGAGCTTGGACAGCGCCGACTGGTAGGCCGTGGAAGTGCGATAATACTTAGAAAGGGGAGGGGAAGACGGAAGATCCTCGACCCAGGCCGTGGGCCTGCTCGGGGTCGGGGTAGGCTTGACAAAAAAAAGTAGCATTCCTTACATCCTTTGTTAGAGGATGGGAGTTTCGCTAGAAGGAAGTTTTGGCTCGAGCTTGAAAAAAGAAGTCGCCCGGCTCCTATTTTTTAGGATAGAAAAAGTAATGGAAAATCTCGGGTTGAAGGGGTACTCGGTACAAGGAGAAAATGATAACCGAGCCGCACATCAAACGGATGGCGTTCGAGGCTAGTTGAGATAAGGGTATGCGGAAATATGTATAGACAGACGAGATGAAAGGATGGATGGGGAAACGGAGACCGGCCTGTAGGTGGTCTTGGGACAGTGTAATGAAACCGGAGGGGGCGGAATCGGGTCGGTCAGTCAACTTGGGCAAACGAAGTCGATGGTTGGAAGGGATTTGGTAGTCAGATTGAAGTTGGTCGAGGTCGTGAGAATGGAGGTCAGTTACCATGGTAGTGTAAGATCTTGTACGTTTGCTAGAGGGGGGTGAATAGCAACTTTTGAATTCTTTCTCTACAAGAAGGTTAGCACAATATAAATAATATAATGAAAAACAACAAATCCAATGCTAACACCTTCGTTTACTTGGTATCCACCTCCGAGAAGTGACTAATCCAAGAATCCTTCGGTGAATCACTCCCCGGATACCCTCCGGCTAGCCATTGTCGCTCCTTGTGGGTGGAGAAACCTCACCACAACACCTCGACAATATCTGAGCTTTTAGACTACTATTTGGCTCTTACCCAAAGCCAAATTCGTCAAAGATCCCAGCCAAAATGAAGCCCCTTTTCAATAGTACTTACTTCTATTTAGCCGTTACCAGTCGACTGACCCCACTCAAATTCGATTGTTGGCACCCAACGTTTGAATTCTGGGTGCTACCAGTCGACTGTTTCCAGTGTAGTCGACTGTTTCCAATGCAGTCGACTGGTCCAGGGTCAGAAGCCTACAGTGAGTTTCTGTCTTTGCTGGCAGTCGACTGTTATATTCCCAGTCAACTGCCCAGCTTATACAAACACTCATCCTCACTTCAACGACCCTCCTCTACGCGTGCCTTCAGGTACACTCCCTTGGCCTTGCCCCTTGAAGTCCTCTTCCACCGGCTATCGTCCCTCGGATGCGCATACAAGCCTTCCCTTGGCTTGCCTCCATGCCACCCTTCACGTGTGCCCTTTGAAGTCCACTTCTCGGCTTGCCCTTGGAGTCCTCCTCCCTCGGCTCTCGTCCCTTCATGACTCAGCTGACTCTTCACTAGCAGCCTTGACTGTTGCCTTTGCGGCCTCTTCGTCTTCGGCCCTCGTCCCTCGGATGCACACAAGCCTCCAGCTTGTCTCCATGTTATCTTTCACATACGCCTTGAAGTCCACGCCCCTCGGCTCATCATCCCAACTATCCAAGGTCCCTTGAGTGCACACAAGCCTCCAGCTTGTCTTCATGCCACCCTTCACCATACCGAAGCCGTCTAGATAAGCTCATATGTGTAACCTGTACATCCTGCACACTCACATACACATATTAAATATACAAGGGTAAACCTAACTTAAACCCTTTGCCCAAACATCAAAACACATGGTCACTCCAGACCATAGATTGACCCAACAGGTAGAATACCATGGCTCGAAGGGTGAAGCGGGAGACTCCATGGATTAGGGAGAAGGAAGAGAAACTAACCGAGGGGTAAAAGGTCGTCGGAGAAGAAGGCTGGAAGAGTGGAATCGTCGGATCCCTAGCAAAGCTCGAAGCAGTAGTAATTTGGGGCCAAAAGTAAAACGCGATGGTAAAAACTATGGGGTAAAAGGCCTATTTTTGGGTCCATCGAACGATACCGACCGTCCGATGACGAGCCGAAAAAAGGCGGGATCGAGCCAGGACCGTCCGATTAAGCCTGAGACGAGTACCGAAGCGACAGGGCACACGTGCGAGTCGGACATTCGCAAAGGCGAGTGGCAAACTCATCGTTGTTTGGGAGGCAAATGACCCGTGGACATGTGGCTCAGGCAATTAAAGCGACAATTAAGGAAAGATATGGGATGATTCGGCATGGAGCGAGAGGGAGAATTGAAGAGACAGGTGATGGGAATATTCGCCGGACAGGTGAACTACTGATGTGTGGTCGACTGAGGAAATCGGCTATGACAGCGTGCCACTCGGATGTGTCAGGCCTGAGTAAGAATGACAGTCCAGTCAGTCGGACTCAGTGCCTCCTTCAACTAGACTCGAGGGGGATGCTTATGATCCCGACCCAGGTTTATGGGCCTGGCCCATCTCGCGAGTGAGTAGGTCGGCCCTCCTAGCACGTCGTTAGCGAGGCCTAGGTCAAAAGCCTCCGTGGGCCCATCAAAGGGGCAAAGGGGTAGTTCAAGCAGCTGGTTCAGCCCAGACCGAGGAATAATTCTTGAGTCACTGGATGACTAAGCCCCAAGGTTTCACGAAGGCGTGCGTCCGAGTCAAAGGAAGCTCGACCGGTGCCCCAAAGTTCCCTTATAGTGAAGGCCCGAGTGGCGAAGGTGTCGAGCCTTCAGCCGATTCACTTCAGACCCAGCCGGGGTATTGCCACTCAGACACACCCTGACTCGAGAAGCATAGTTACTCTCGGTAACTGTGGCCTTTGGGCCCGAGTTCATACCCAGCCCTCAGTCGGCATCAATACTACAAGCCCTCAATCGGCACCAATACTATAAGCCCTTAATTGGCATCAATACTATAAACCCTCAGTCGACATCAATACTATTAGCCCTCAATCTGCATCAATACTATAAGCCCTTAGTCGGCATCAATACTATAAGCCCTCAGTCGGCATAAATACTATAAACCCTCAGTCGGCATCAATACTATAAGTCATCAGCTGGCACTAGCATTTGAGGTTTTGTCGTGACTCATCCGAACAACCATTCCCTGACACCGGACTAGCAGAAGGAGTACGGGGTCAGCGCAAACCTGATACCCTTCAGGTTCAAATCGCGAGTATCCCGCTGACGCCATGATCTCCCTGCCATACCCTGGCACCCCGTACTATGCTCGCCTATATCTGTGTCAGGCCAAGCGGCACCTGATTGCGCTCACCTTTAAGTTGACAGCGCCCCTTTCCTTATTCCGGTATGCGACACAATACCCTGCCACCCTGGTCATGCCTTACCCTGTCCTCGTATACAACAAACAGGTGGCAGATAGGTGATGCCCTCAGAATAGCTGTCACGAAAGTGTGGGTCTCAAAATTTAGATATGTGTAAGCTGGAAACCCTTTTTTGCAATCAAAGAATGAAAACGTAGTAAAGGGCCACAGGTCGTATTTTTCCTAGGGCTAGTTGATGTTGTGTGATTCGAGCTTGTATTTATGTGTCATCAATATTTTTGGGTTTCAAATAAAATTGGGTTTGGTTTCAATTAGAAATGAAAATTCAATTAAAGAAAGAAGAGAATTAACTAGGCAAGTTTAAGCTAGGAAATGTCAACTCATGGCTCAAACAATGATAAACTTGATCAACCAAGACACTTAACCGAATTTTTAAAACGATTCTGCCAGCAAATGCAAAAGGATTCTACAAATCAGGTTGAAATTCAAGATCTACTACTCAAAACCAAAACATTCACTTGATATCATATGCATGCCATGAGATAACTTGGCACGCAAGGGAAACAATTCATGTGCAAATATGAACTACAATTCAGAAATGATTCAATTTCTAATGCAACTGATTTCAATCACAGCGAGGCACTAGAAGATTGATTTAATCCTGATACTAAACAGTGCTAAGGCTGAACTTGATACAATTGCAGAATTCCAACAAACTTGGCACGCAAAAGAGAATTAATCAAAAACTGCTTCACAAATTCTGCTGCCTTTGCAGAAAATTGCCAACTTAGAATTCAGAGTTGAAGCTGGTCAATTAAGCTTAGAAAGCAAGGCTATTAGTGAATAAGTTTGCAAGAGTTGAAGGAAGAAATTTAGCATCCAAATGCAGCTCCAAATCAGACACGTTAAGGCAGAACAATGTGCAGAAATGCATGTACAATTCAGATGCAGGACAAACAATCAAGGCAAGCTGAAAGTAATTGCTCAAACTAGCGTTCAAATGGGATTTAGAAGAGCTAACGTTCCATTGATGCAGCTTTAGAAATGATGAACCGAAACATTTCAAACAACAAGTCTGAAACTGTCAAATGCAGTAATGGATTTAGAATTTCAGAAACTGAATGAAGGGATGCAGCTACGAATTGATTGCAAAATCAAACAAAACAATTGATATTAATTTGCACAATCTAGTGTCAAACAAGATGTAGAAGATCTACGTTCACTTGACCCAAACTACAAAAACTGAAACTGAAATTTTGCAGAACTTAAACTGAGACTGATACGCATGAGAAAAACAGGACATAAAACTGATACGCAGGAAAAGAAATGGCACGCAAACAATTAAACATAAAAGAAACTGAAACTAAAAACTATTGTTCACTAAACGAGTTCCCTAGCTAATTACTTGCAGAATTTAAAACCTAATTAAGGGTAGAAACAGTTCAAGAATGAAACTCAAACAGCTGATACGAAAATTCAGGAACAGAAAATGCAGAAATCGAAATTACAGCAATTTAACAGAAATTAACTAAAGAAACTATCATCAACCCCTTCTCTTAGCTCAAGAACTCCTTGTTCGTCACGCAAGGGTGAGCCTCGAACCCCTAAGCTCAACAAACCAATGGGAAAACTGAATCTGCGAATCAAACCAACTCAGCTCTGCTCAAATCTGAAAACCCCTTCGATCTCCTCAATCTAGCTTTGTCCAATTGTTCTGATGGCTTGGGAATGATCCGAGCTTACCCGAGAACCCCTCCAGATAGCTCAGATTGATTAAGGATGGAACAAAACCAAATTCAAGGCAATCAATGGCAGAGTTGATGAGACCTCAATCAGCTCTGTTCTTTGGCAATTTAGGGCTGGAAACTTCACGGCAACAGCTTCCCAAAGATCTGGAACTTGCTCTAAGATCGGAATTGATGGGTCATGCCTTCAGATTGAAGAAACTAGCTGAAGAAAAACTAAGAACTGAAGAAGAAAATGTTGCGGCGAGGAAGACGCAACAAGGAGAAGCTGTGGCAAATTTTTGATTAAGTACTTGACAACGGACGGCACAGATTGATTTGAGGAAATCCAACGGATGATCTTCATCTGATCTGACCCAAACTTTCATGATGTTGATCAAGGGTCAGGATCTGTCTCGTGGTAGCTCGAATCCTCCAGATTTGCAACAGATGGCCCAGATCAACCTAATCTTTGAATGGACAGTCTAGAACCCTCCGAGCTTGATCCAATGGTTGAACGATCTCTGATTGGGATGAAACCTTCAGATCTTGATTAGAGTGCTTGATTAACCCTAGCCCTAGCTCGGATTGCCTCAGATGGTCCCAGATGACTCAAATCTAGCCGCTTTTGAATCGGACGGCCCAAATTAATCCGAAGCTTGATAACTCGATCCGGGTCCACTTCCGACTCAAGTTTGACCCAGTATGCCCTAGGTCCATGATCCTTTCATGCCTACAAAAATAGATCAAAAATTTAGTGGCCAAATAATTCAAATATGTACAGATTTGCAATTAAGTCCAAAATAAGAGCAAGTCCTAAAACCTAGGGTAAATTCACAATTAAGCAAGAAAAACATAGGTCAAACATGGATTTTAGCATCTGAAATAATCAATAAAATGGTACTTATCAATAGGGCAGAAGATGTCAGCTTCCCTGGCTGTATAAGTCTCTCCACTCCGTATCCCCCAGGTACGCACGCAATAGTGTTTTTGCTACTGTTCTATTGCTTTCACTGCTCTTCCACCACCGGGGGCTGACTTGACCATCGGAGTGTTTTACCGGGGACTTTTTCCAATGGGTTCTAACAGTCTCTTTCTTGCAGATTCGCAGTCAACCATAGTAGTTCGTGATCTTCAGGAGACCGCATGTGCTCTTGGGAGTCCACCTCGCTTCGCGACAGGATCAGATTATTTTATCCATTTATGTATTCTTGCTTTATTTACTTACTATGTTTTACTAATCATATAGCCACATTAGATTTATGAGTCAAATTGTTTGACAATTTTGTTATTATTTAAGACTTGTATTTGTATTAATATTTTGTTATATTATTTACAACTATTTTGAAGGTATTAGCTCGTTGTTGGTTGATTAGTTATAATAAGAATGGACAAAGAATGGATGTCAAAGGCTAGGCTATCACATTTCATTGATTTACATAATTCTACAATTCATTATATATGATAGTTTGTCTCATTCACTAATATGGCTTATATTATTTAACACATAATTTCTAATATCAAATTTTTGTTTTGATGTAGTATTAAATCATAGTTAAAGAGCTTGAGAAGTTGAGCCCAACGAAAGGTGTCATAATGATGCCGGTGAAGGATGTTTTGCAAAACTTAGTTGATGATGATCTTGTTAATTATTAGACACTTCTGTAAGTTCATTTTTCTTCATATAATCCAATAAGGATTTTGCTTTTGTATAAACTTAATATAGATATAAAGTTAATTTGAGGATTATGCGTCCATATTTGTTGTTTGGATAATATGAAGTTGTATCTTTTGCTAAATAGTTATATTTTAAAAAAGATTATGGATGCTTATCTTTTTTATTTGTGGATATTCATATTTACTGTTTGTAAAGTTTGTGGAAATTTTATGTATATTTTGGTAAAATAATTATATTTTAAAAAATACAACACTTTCTATCCATTCAAAAAATGTCTTATTTGTTAACAAAGACAACGGTTTTTAAACGTCGTAAAAACTTTGTCCTTGCAGAAAACGACGACACTTTTTAAGCGTTGAAAAAGCTTTGCCTTGGTAAAAAATGACAACGCTTTTTAGACGTTGCAAAAGTGTTGTTCTGGCAAAACATGACAACATTTGTTAAGCGTTGCAAAAGCATGATCTTTGCAAAAATCAACAATGTTATTTAAGTGTTGCAAAAGCGTTGTCTTTATAAAAAAATGACAATGTTTTTTAAGCATTGTAAAAGCGTTGTCTTTGCACAAAACGATAATGCTTTTTAAGCGTTGTCTTTGAGCGGACTTTTAACAATAGTGCTTTTAACAACGCAATTTAAGTCACATAGACAACGCATAAAAAGCGTTGTCTTTTAGTTTTACTTTCTTGTAGTGAGGACAATCGACGACTTGGGCATCCTCTTCGATTTGGGTGAGATGTGTCTTATAATCCTGCCCAACAAGACAAATCTCAATGTGAGAGACCTAAGAGGAGTAGTTCTTACCATCCAACTGCTCGAAAGAGAGCAGTGTAGTGATATGGTTGGTAATGATTGAGATATCTGGCTTTGGAGTGTCAGAGATAGCTATTGATCAGTTTTGGATTGTTGAGAGATTGTTGACGTCAGGAATAAGTGCCGAAATACGCACGCAACGGAGGAGCCTTCGGCATTCGACGGAGGAAAGCACACTGCTGAGAACAACACGCGACGTGCGACGACGTGCAGGAAGAAGCCTTCAGCGCACCTGAAGATGGAGGTCTTGAATCGAGGAAGAAAAGGAACGGTTGTCTTGCACGAGCAGGTCGTGGGCATCTACATGATCGAGTGCAAAGAGAACGCGATCACATGTGGAGAGCGATGCATTGCCGAAGCTCGCAACGCATGCAGGTGAAAAACAACAGCTTTAGCTTCTCTGGAGAATAGTAGAGTCACGTGTAGGAGAAGAAGAACAACAGCGTCGCGTAGAGAGAGGGGAAAAGGGAAATCGCGAGAGAGAAAAAAAAAAGAAATGGATCGGCCAGGATTTAGGGCAAAAGAGAAATTCAAGGTAAAGGAAAAACTTAAACCTTGTGCTCTGATACCATGTTAAAGAATTTCTTTTATCAAATATTACAAGAAATAAGTACTATTTATATACAAAGTTAGGACATATTCTAAGAAATAATTAGAACTCTATTCTAGAAAATAAATTAGGATTCTATTCTAAGGACTAATTTATATTTTAGGTAAAATACAAATTAGGATAGATCAAATTATCCCTATCATATTTACAATATTCTAATAGTAGTCAACCAATCTATTCGTATTTCAGGTCGGGAGTGACCAAGAAGGTGACTAGAGGACACGTTATGGATTTGACTCTGTGGCAGAGAATACTGATTCTCATGTAGCATCAACTAATGAGTTGGAGGACTAGAGTCGAACCTGTCCACTAATCATTTGAGATCATGCATTATCGTCTTTAGGAATCCCTCCTACCATGCTAGTTGTAGTACTAGTATTAGCTACTACTAGCTGAGTAAGAATTTGAGATTTGCTTATTGTAGATAGCATGATCATTGTCGAATCGATTTACCATAGTTCACAACCTGAGTTCTGTCTTTAGTTGGTAGCCGATGACAGTGAATGAATGATATAGTTTATACAAGGCCCCACTAGTTATATTCAGATACGGATATTCGGATTAGCTACCGACTACATATAGGGAGACCATGGACCGAGCACTATTCATAGAGACAACCCAGCGATGAGGGTACGGTGATAAGAAGAAAGGCAAGCAGTCAATCCAAGACTCAGCTACGACTCAAAGACAACAGTTGGTCAGAACTACAGTTTATCAACCTCAGCAGACGGTGGGAACTTTAGCACCTCATCTTATGCAGCCAGTCGTAGTTCAGATGATTCGTCCACAACATATTCAAACGATGATATCATTAGTTCTGAAGATAGACCGGGTCTATCCTGCCACCAGAGAGGAGGCATAGCGGGTCGATAAATCAATATTCCGTGGTAAGTTCTATTTATACGTTTCCTACTGAATTATTGATAGATACTAATAGCTTGCATTTTTATATATCACAGACATTTATAGGAAAGGATGATAGGGTACTCACGTATAGATCACAGCTTGTATCGGTGTCCCTATCATTCAGAGAGGTATGGGATAAGTTTCTAATTTAGTAGGTTTGTAGATCGGTTCCTATATTGGATGATTAGGTATTGACTATCTTAGTGTTGATATGGTAGGTAACTCGTTGATTCGCAATCATGGTTGAGGTTGTTCATGGGAGTGATTCGTTGATTTGTTACAGATACAACCTAGTAGCTCCAATTGTCGAGTCGGGAAGCTAGGGTTAAACCTGTCAATAACTTATTTGGGGTTAAGGATTTCAGCCATTGAGGTGCGTAGTATTGATTTTCACTCAATATTTATATTGTATATAGGAGGTTAGTACCTGTTATGATTTGACTAGTGAAATTTGGGGATCAAAATTTTGTTAGTGGGGGAGAATATAAAATACGGTAAATAGAATACCATAAATAAGGTTAAAATGGAAATAACCTTATAGAAAAATTTGAAAAAAAAATCAAAATTTTTAGAAATATTTACAGGGATCATTGGGCTTAAGATGGATTATCTACGAATTATTTGAGGAAAAGTTAATTTTTAGAATTTATTTCATGCACACGCACATACCGCGCGCGCACACACACACACATAGTTCTCTTCCCCTTGTGCCCTAAGCGTCGATCCCCTCTTCTTCTCTTTCTTCCCCGATGTCGCACGCTCGTTCCTTCCTCATCGCGCAACCCTAAATCGCGAGCCAGCCTTATCACGGTTCCTCTTCATCTTCCCCACGCGATCGAGCAAACGGCAAGCCACCGCTGATCTTCCTCTTCGTCCTTCTTTTGCTCTAGACCGCCTGATGCCCAACCCATCAGTTCCGCTCAAACCAAAATGTCGAATCTCCACCTCCTTTGCTTCTCTAAGTTTTCTCCGCTCAGTCGATCGGAGAGTTCTCCCTTGATCCCTATTCCTGGGCTAGCTGACGGTAACTGCCTTGTCCTTTTCCTTCAATCCTTACCTATGCTGATATTGAGGGAGCTCTTGTGTACAACAACCCCTATCGACGATTGGACATGGCCCGATTTGCTCATCGACCGTCCTTTACATTGGTAAGCCCTCGCTTATTTTTCCTTGTCCCTTATTCCTTTGGTTTGCTTCCCTATTCTGGTTGGTAATGCCATCAACGCCGGATTTAATCTAGAGTCGGTTGCCTTGTGACGATTTGTTGCTCATGCAAGGAGTGGATCTAGGATTGAGGAGGGCTTGTAGGAGAAAGAGATCTTCACCTATCTCTGCTGGTTGGTGACTGATTGCTGGATTTGAGCAGAGTTGATCATCGGATCTGGGTTGTGATGTTGTTGCCGACGCCATCTTCAAGTAAGGATCTATGAATTAGTTTTCCAATCGATGAGTATTGTTGTGATGGAATTAGTGCATATCATTGGGGGAATTGATCTTATTTTTATGATGTAGAGTTGGAGTTCGAATGCTGTTGAATTAGTTCACTGATTTCTTTTCCCTGTTTTAACTGTAATGTTTTGTTGTGGACTATTGGAATGGATTTAGGATGTTGGAATTCATTCTACTATTGAATTTTGGTGTGGGTTGTATAGTGGATCTGAATGTGGTTCTAGTTTTTATTTCTTGTAGTGAGTTTGTAGGATAATGTTCCTAATTTAATTATGGATTTAGAATATGTGTGGAATTGGGTGAATGTGCGGTGGATAGTTTTGTAGGTACGACATGTATAGTATTAGGTTATGGGTTCAATGTTTGGGGTGGTAGCTTTTTGAATCTGGTATGGTGATGATACAGTGAGCTAACCTTGAGCTAATGGTTGACATTAATCAGTACATGCATTGCGTTTTGGTTTCGGGATAGTAGGTTTGTAATGGGCTTGGGCTTGGGCTTGGAATTGGTTGTAAGGTTGTAAGGTTGTAAGCTAGCATAAGTAACTAATGTAAAGTATTTTTGAATTACCTTTTTGGGCTAGTTTTGTTTCTTGTGATTTTATGTTAGTGTCGTAATACATTGTTGGGTTTGGGTTGTTAATGGGCATTGGTTCTAATTGGTTGGTGATGCTCTTACCAAGGGCTATACTGTGTGATTTGATTGTGTCAAGATTAGGTGTTGGATGAAAGTTTGATTAAGTTTGGAATTGGGTTGGGTAAGGATTAAACCTAACCTCAATGTTTAGGTTTTGAATTGGAAGCTAATCATTATGATTAAGGTGATTCAAGTTAGGTTGTGTTATATATCTAGCTATTTTGCGTTTGTATAAGTAACTAAGTTATATTTTTGACTCAGGACCTGGATTTGAACTCGGAGATCTGGACGAGTTCTTTGGTTGATATAGACTTTACTCTAGAGACATGTACTTCTTACTTGATTCCTGTAGAATCATTTATCTTAAATGCATGGTTGTTTTATTATCGAAGTAGGTTGTTTTACTTTAAATCTAGTCTCCTTATTTTTCCTGCTTGATACTTATTTTTGTTTGGCATTTGAGTAGTAATTCAAAATTTTCAATTATACAATCTCAACTCTTGTCTTTCGATCTAAAAAGTAGTGTTTGTACGTGTGTACTTTAGAAATATTATGTGACCTATTTAGGATTTGATTTACATTAGATAAACTCTACCCAGTAGATTAGTGCATACTCATTTACTTTGGTGTTGGTTGCATTTTGTATCGTATTGATTGCATGATTCTGGTTTGATTGAGGTTATGCATATTAGTGACATGCAACATAGCATTGTTTGCATGCCAATGACCACTAGCTCTCTTTAAGATGGGTCGTCGGTGATATTTTCTGTTGTGCCACCGTAAGTTAGAAGTTGTGTGCAGACAGTTGATATTCCCTAGGTGTTAAAAGTTCCCACAAGTATTTTAGAATTTTATAGCCACGGGTATTATGGATTTTCATACAGGGCTATAGGTATTATGGCGTTTCTGCATGGCCACAGGTTTTGGCACTTGTATCTCGTCCACTCAACCTACCCAATGTAGCAGTAGTTGGTGTGTGTACAGAATAGGTCATCGCATCATGTGCATATTATATATTGTGCATTAACTTGTGTTTGCTGCACTTATTTTAGCTATGATTGCTGTATTTGATTAACATGCATATTCGATTATGATTTACATTTATTATATGATCTGAATCTGCTCGGCAATACTAGTAGTTTTCTGAGGTATTAGAGGGATTTCTGATCATGCCCCTACGTGTTACGTTGGTTTTCAAGTATGGTTTTTCGTACAAATGTATTTGATTTATGTTATTTATTCCAGAGTCTGTATACCCTTATTTCTATATGCTTGTTTTATCTCTTTTATGTATCATGTATTTATCTATTCTTATACCCGCAGATTCCGCCCGTACTCACCACCCCTCGTTCTTCTTTTGTTTCAAGTATTTGATAGTCGCGTCTCGTGCCACCGGAAGAGGATCCGACTAATAATTCCCCACTTGAGTAGTTTCTTTCCGTTTTCGTACATTCGTAGTAACCTTATCGTATTGGTGTCGTTTTAGTATTGTTTTCATTACGGATGATATTTGGTTTCTCTGTAGACGTGTATTTATTTACTTCCACTAGATTTTGATTTGCTGGATTTTAGTTCATGGAGAATTATTTATTATGTTTATCATTTATTATGCAAATTATTTAACTGCATGGTTATGATTGTATAGATATCAGCCCAGTGTGGTTGTGTTATATGTGTGTGGAGATGTGTATGTATTAAGTTTTAGATTGTCCGTCATACAGTGAAGATGTTGTCAATTTTTTGAGCAATTATAGACCTTTGAGGGTGTGACATCCGATGGCGCTAGTCTTCATGATGAATAGCGAATTGGCAACTAGAAATGTACCTTTTCTTCCTAATCGATGAGGACATCTTCAATATAAAATTTATTAAAAATTTATAAAATTAAAAATTTTGAATAAAAATTTTTGAAATTTATTATTTAAGAGTAATAGTTAAAACTAAAACTACTTTTTTATTTTGAAATTGATGTAATAGATCTAACTCATAATATGAATTTTTTGAAAAAAAAACATTTAAAATTTTATTCATTAAAAATGTTTTAATAATTTTTTATATTATTAATGTGATATATTATAATCATTAAAAAACTTATTTAAAATTATATCATTGGAAATGCACTGAGTGAATTCACATGCTGGATGTGATCGGGAATTATTGAGAAGCAAAGAAGCTGCAAGAAGACGGATAGGTAGACGCTTTCAGATCAAGTTACTGCATGCATGGGAATTCTAAGATCCATGCAACTCCTTTCAACATCACCAATTATTATTAAGGGTCAAGGGAGCGTTTGATTTGTTTTATTTTTTTTTATTTTTTAAAAATTATATTTTCTTAATTTTGGAGAATAATTTTATTTTATTCTTTAATTTTTCAAAAAATACTATATATTTTTCTAAAAAATAAATCTGAAAAATACAAATCAAATACGTTTTTCGAAAAATCGTATTTTTTATAGAAAATAAAAATGAAAAACAAACCTATCAAACGCAGCATAAATCTCTCAATAATTTTTTTTTTATAATTTCTAGTATATCATGATCAAAGATCTATTATTCTCCCTGCGATATAAAAAAACATCCATACAACTTTTTTTTAGACTCTACTTTAGAAATCACATATTTTTATTTATTATTTTTTATTGAATTTCTTTATATAATTTTTATTTAATATTTTAATTTTTTATAATTTTTATGATTTTTAATTTAATTTAATTTATAATTTTTATTAAATATTTAATTAATTTAGAAATTTTAATTTAATTATAATCATTTATATATATTTTTTAACCTATCGAATATATTTATTTTTAAAAGGAAGGAGTATCATTTTAATCACAATTCGTAAAATAAAATATTATAATAAAATATTTTAAAATATTCAATAATTTATGGATAAAATAATTCATTTTTAATTATTTTAAAAATCAAACATATAATATTATTTTATTATTAATTATTGGCTCTATCTCCCAAAGGAAAAAATAAGTTTTCAAATCGATTCTTAAACTAAAAATCATAAATTTCATTTTCACAATCATTCAAGCTCTTTTTTTAATTTTTTTTAATTTACATGCCTTTTAAAAATTTTGCATTTGTTACGCTCTAAGTTGTAAGGCTGCATGTCGTCCTTTAATTTATTCTATTTCTGTGCGTGGGTTGTTCTATTCTATGCTGGTTTGTCCCCAATTCTTCATAATGAATGGCGAATTAGAAATTGAAAGTGACCATTTCTTCAAAGGAATCTCCAATAAGAAATTTTTATAAAATCAAAAAAATTAAATTAAAATGTTTTAATCATGGGTAAGATTTAATATTTATAATCAAAGGACATCAATGGTTAGAGCTTTAAATGATTTTTGTTTTTTTGACTTTCGGGGTTACGATGCAACGGTAGCATGATTAATTATTATTTTAGATATTCATGATTCGATCCCTAACAACGATGTATTTTACATGAATTTTTTCTCCAAATGAGACGCGAACCCTGGAACATTGGGCTTCTAGACCGCCCACCGCGAGCACTTCCCGATTTACCCCGGTAACCGAGGAAAAATTTCTATGAGACCGAGTCAGTCACCCCAAATTGTCTGCTACCTAGTCTAATATTTTGCCCTCGGGACTATGGAATAGTGATAGGGCGATTAATCACTATTCCAGGCATCAACGATTCATGATTCGATCCTCAATTATGGTGTATTTTGTAGAAATTTTTCCTCTAAATTGGGCGTAAATCCTAGGACGCTAGGCTTCTAGACCACCCACCGTGAGCGCTTCTCGATTTATCCGGGTTACAGGTGGGAAACTTTCGTAGGACCGGACCGATCATCCCAGATTCGTCTGTTACCTAGTCTAATATTTTTTTAAATGATTTTTTATAATCCTAATATATCACATCAATAATATAAAAATTTATTAAAATTCAATGATTAGAACAGATTTTTTTTTATTCCAATTCATAATATGGGTTGTATCACTTCACGCATAGTATATCAATTCCAAGAAAGAGAAGATTCAAAGTTTTCAAAATTGCTGTTGAACTATAAACCTCAAACCTCGTATCTACAATGATTCAAAACATTGTATTCAGTTCAAACCTTTCATATACCTTGCATTGGAAAGCAATAGTTAAAATTCAATGCTACTCTTTTATCTTAAAATTAATGTAATATACATGATATCAGACAACTTCATATTATAAAGTAGATCATAAAAAAATTATTTAATATTTTAATTATTAGAGATATTTCAATAATTTATTATAATATTGATATGATATTAAAAAAAACTCATTTACTCATTTAAAAATCTAAGGATTGAAGATGCCTTAATCTTTATTCTTTAGTGAGCTGAATAACACGCTGAATGTGATCGGAAATTGTTGAGACAAGTGTCAAGATGGAAAGGAGGAAGGCTTTTAGATCAAGTTACTGCATGCATGAGGGATTTCAAGACACATGCAACTCCTTGCAACCCTCTAAGAACATTTCAAAATTTATAAAAAATTTATAAAATAAAAAAATGAATAAAAAGTCAAATTAAAGTCTTTTTAATGTAAAACTTAGGAGTGATTTATAAAATTAAAACAATTAAATTAAAAATGTCGAATCATTATAGATATAGAATTTGAAATTTATAATTTTAGAATAACAGTGAAAATTTAAACCTCATCTTTTATCTCGAAATTAAAACCATAACAAAATATTTTAATAAGTTTTTATGTTCTTTTATCACGAAATTAAAACTCTAACAAAATATTTTAAAAAGTTTTCATATTATAAATGCTGTATATTGCGATTATTAAAAAAATCATTTACAACTTTAATAATTAAAAATATCCTTAAATCATCATAAAGATGAGATTTGTAAGCTAAGAATAATAGTGAAAATTAAATTTTTTTTTCTTGAAATTAATATAATATGCATGAATCAAGCAATTACCTTCTATGAATTAGATAAAAAAAATTATTTAGAATTTTAATTATTGAAGATATTTTTTAAAAAATTCATATTATATATTGAAAACATGAAAAAGAAAATTTATTTAAAATTCTAATCATTAGATGTTCTAAGTTGCAAGGCTGCATGCCGTCCTTTAATTTATTCCGTTTTCAATGTGGTTCAGCCAAATCAGTTTAGCAAATTTAAGAATTCTGCTTAGAAATAGAAACCACCTGTGTAGTACTTCCGGGCAGGGCTGGTCGCCACATGTTCACTTGTTATTAGTTCATCAATCAACGCAAAATTAATCAGTTTGATCACAAATCCTTCTTATATGCATACCCTTTAACTACATATATGAGCCCCCACGGGCAGCCGAGATGGTTAGAGCACAAGGGCTTGCATCTAACCGCCTGGGTTCGAGCCGCACGGGGCGCGCTGCGATAATATCAAAGGCGTCCTGTGTACAAAGTTCTCGGCCCAACTGTGTCCTAACTGTTTCGGTTACCGTGATTTACCTCCCTCGTCTTGGCTTAGGGGCCGGCTGTCGGGGGCGCTGGGGGCGAGCGTAATCGCCTTTTGCACCTTTAACTACATATATGCCCTCGAAATTATGATATAGTGGAAAGGCGACTAGCAGACATTCGCAGTTGAATCCTTAACTATAACGTATTTATGAAAATTTTTCCTCCAGATGTAAATCCTGAAACGTTGAACTTCTGGACTGTTCGCTATGAACGCTTTCCGATTTACCTTGACGACCGATAAAAAATTTCCATGAAACCGAATTCGTCCGAGATTAAAAAAACCTCGTTAATCATTTTTTTTTTTCTCTTTAACTACATACGAACAGTTCAAAATCTGTCAAAAAGCCTATAACAGACAGCAATACACCACAAGAGCAGTAATTAAAGTATGCAACACAGTTCATAAAATATGCACCATCCACACTATACGAAACGCCTAATTTTCTTGAACGATGAACCACATTGAGATAAATTTCTCTGAAAAACTCTCCTAGTCGATCCATTTAAAGTGTAACGTTGGCATCAGATAAAGTAGATTCTTGGAACACAACCTCCTGCACAAATTGTACATTTAAAATATCAGAGGTGAAGTATGAATGGCATACCAGTAGAGCAGCCAGGCAACTTCTATACACTCATCGCAGCATATGTATCAATTCATAAACTTTAAACATAAAAAAGCCTTAAAGGCAAAAAAGAGTTATTTACGCTGGGTGCACAGCTTGAGGTTGGAGACTTTTGGCTTGGGCTTTGCTCAGATTGGTGAGCTTCGGAATGAGAACTACACCAGTTATCCAGTTGTGGTATGCACTGTTGATAAAAATCCTAAAAGGTAAAATTATTTATTTGCACTATCCAGGCAACTTGAGGTTGGAGACTTTTGGCTTGAGCACTGCTAAACCTAGTGAGCTTTAGAATTAGCACCTCTTAATCCAGTTGTAGTTTGTACTCTCGATACATGGTCTTTTGCTCTCACGTATTGCAACTAAATTCTCATATACCAATCCGATTCCATGGGTATGAAAAGTGAAGTATCAGTTACAGATAATCTGAACCCCTTGGACTCACTGTCTCTCACACAAAGGAAGTTTACCCACTCAAGTGTTATAAACAATCTTTGGATCATCTATCTCTTTCCTTGTGACATACAAAATAGATCCTAGGTCCATTCTGTACACTTGCAAATATTTAGCATTATGCTCAGACTATGCTCACTGTAATACTTTTAGTTGTTCACAACAAAAACTTCATTCTACACTGTTAAGGAATAACAATGCCAGTCCACTTTGGGCACCTACAGTATTGGCGATGAAGTTGAAAATTCAATCTTGGTCCGAGGCAAATAACACCCAAGATATACCAAGGGAACTAATTGCCAAGTTCTCAACCCGTAAAGCAACAACCTACCAACCCAACAAAGAAAAACATTAAGAACACATGCATAAATGCAGAACAACTGAGTGATGCCCTTTAACAAAGCCACAAGAATACAGTCATTGCGCACCCAAAGGTATTGAGGCTTATCCCTGCAAATGTAGATTCACTATGCATCTCATCTCAACGAGGGAAGAGCTTAATCAACAAAAGGGAAGCTACCTAAATCCTAGGCAAGAACTTTGAGATAAGTTTGAAAGAGACATATGCTATGAGATCATGCAGCTATCACTGCTTTCTCACATCTACAACTAAAGTGTGGTCATTACTAACTTGAACTACCCAGGAGAAACCAGGAAACCACCCAACAACTCTTCCTATTCTCGCAATGGTCTAGGAAATTGAACTATGGCATCTAGCTACTACGTTAAATTTAGCCAACATTAGTGAGGACATGAGTAGCTTCTATTCTAAGGTTTCAACATTTCTTCCAAAGGCGTGATATTAATTCTGCATGAGCAAGAGGTGAACAGTATCAATGGCATATACATATTGCCACAAGCTTGTGATCCCGAAGTTGATCTCAATCAATCATCCCTTTGTTTACAGTACTAAGGGATGCAACACGGCATAGGCTACAAAATTATATACCCCTAAAACACAATGGTACTTTGAGTTATAACGTATAAGAGATAGGTTTAAAATAGAAGATCAATAGCCCACAATCCTTGACACTAAATTAACTAAAATGAAGTAACATTATGAACACAAATAGTGCATTATTGCTTAGCAACTCTATTGATATCTAGGAGACTAAAAGATCCATGCCTGATGGCATAATATTGATATATGTCTGAAATACCATTGATTTTAGAAAGTTACATGCTGCTGTTTCGAGAACAAAGTTTGTTGTGGCTTGTTTAACTTTAAGAAGAGCTAATTCATTAATGCTTAAACACATGATACAAACAATCTCCAACATGCATATAAATTGAAGAAAACTAAAAAGAACAAACCTGTAACTAAGCCCAGAAGTAATCCCAAAACCAATTCTTTTATGGATATTGATCACTTCCTCTTTCTAAATATGTAGACATCCGTCTCCTCGTAGGCATAATCCGGATGAAGATCCTCATGTGGTACTTTTTCAATCACCGGGAAGGTCCGGTTACACAATTCCCAGAAAACCTGGTGCGCCTCCGGTGACCTCAGCTGGTACCCCAACATAATGGCTCCATCATCCGCGACGAGCGCTTCCATGGCGGAGACTAGCTGAGCGGCCGAGTCTTCCATGTACACAACGTCGGCAGCGATCACAATATCAAAGGGTGGACGGAGGGCTCTGATCTGTTCCGAGTTGTTCCAATAGAGTTGGGCGTGCTTAGGCGCCCGTGGGAGAGCGGAACGGTTGCGCTTGAGGTTACGACGGAGGGCGGGCATGACGGGTGCGATGTCAGTGAGGACGACGTCGAGGCCGAGAAGGAACAGGCCAAGGCCGGCGGGGCCGCATCCTGCTCCGAGCTCGACCGCGCGCTTTCCTGGGAAGTTGAGGAGGTCCGCGTAGGGGTTGGGATCGGGTGCGGCGGAGGGGCGAGGGAGCCATCGGTCGACGAACTTGACGAGGACGAGGGAGCAAGGCCAGACGGAGGTGCCTACGTGCATAGATCCGTTGTCCTGCTGGAAGGTGAGGACGGCGCCACCGACGGGGAGCTCCACGACCGGCGAATCGGTGAACCGCATCGGATTCTGATACGTTTTCCGAGAGGAAACGATTAAGGGGTTTGTCGCCAAGAAATTAAACTTGCCGCGAGCCAACCGGATAAATCGATCCTTGAATTCGACGGGATATGACCCAGACTCAAGCTAAAAGCCATCTCTCATCGGTCCATCTTACCCCTCAAAAAAAAAAAAAAAAAAAATCCCCCACGGTCTGACTCAATTAGTAAAACGTCTAAGTGCTTACAAAGTTCGAGAGTTATCAATCGCATACGGGGTAAAAATCTGATCTGGCTTAAATCCTCTCGATCCCAGACGCCTTATCCCATCAGTAAATATGACGATTCCACCTTTTGCATCTTACCCCTCCAAAAATTATAAATTTTAAATTTTAAAATTTGATTATATGATCTCTTATAAAGTTTACGTTAACCTATCGATTTTGAATCCAATTCAAGGTTTTTACTAGGAGGTATCCTTCGGACCATGTTAGATATTTGGAATAAATATATCCAATTAATAGTAAGAAATTGAAAGGAATAAATCGATTCCAATTACATGATCGAATTGTAACAGAGTTGCGTCAAGACAGAAACAGAGGTATCTTCTACAACCGCAACACGCCTCTTCGTCTCCGCCGCCCCTTTCCCTTTGTTTTGTGTTGCTGCGTTCCTCTCGTAGTGCCCGTACTGATGCAGCGGCTTGGAATTCGTATCCAGAAAGTGCAGTATGGCCACCGTGAACACGGAGCACGCAAACATGGGAATCGGCCCAAAGATCCACAGCAACAGCGTGGTGGAGACGTACAGCGCCCGCAGCCCGAGCGACCAGAAGTTGCCGCCCTTTATCACCGCGTCCTGCACGTAGTACACCGGGATGTCCGACTCCAGCGTGCTCATCATGAAGCTGGCCTGCACCAAGTACCCCGCCGAGTGGATGAAGCAGGTGAAGGCCGCCAGAAAGCAGACGAGCAGGGAGACGTACTTGACGGTGGACGTCGTTTGGCTGGTGTCTCCGTAGATCACCTGGGTGATCAGCACCTTGGAGCTGCTGCTGCCGCCGATCCATGTGCCGATGAGGGAGCTGAGGGCGATGGAGAGGGACGCTAGGTTGCTGGACGCCGAAATGCTACTCGATATCACCTGCAGAGCTACCCCTGTTTCCTCCGGACGACTCTGCACTCACACAATCATGGTCATCAGCTAAAGATGAAGAATTCTACTTAGGATTTGTGTTTATTACCTGCATCAATCTTTCGACCCACGCACGCTTGTTGTGGTTCTCCAATCCAATCACAGTGGTCTCTGGTAGTCTGATGATTCTGTAGAGGAGGAAGAGATGGTAGCCGAACATTACAGCCAAACCAGCCGGGACTAATACCAAATCTATGGTGTTTCTATCCAGCAGCATCTCTGATCTCTCTGTTCAAAGCTTTCTTCTTCCTCACAGATGCCTGACGAGGCAATGAAGATTTATTGGAAAACTAGAATGCTTTGCTTAGCTTGTTAATTTTGCTTTGGGATGTATTAATCTGTTCGGATTAATTTCAGGGGACGGCATGGAGTGGGAAGCTGAAACAAGTTTCTTTTAGGCTGATGCGTTTGCTTGCACTCTATCAATTGGCAAACGAGTTCATGTTATTGAGTGTTTTTTTTCCTCCTTCTGCCTAATTAATTTGGGTTTTGTGTCGATTTACTTATGGAGTTTAATGCATTAATTTGTCAGCTGAGAGTACGATGTCTTATGAAGTACACATAGAATCTTCCATGAATCTCCCATCATGGATGACAAAATCATAGTCCTCGTTCGTTATCAATTTTCCGAGCTCTATGCAGTCTTGATGGGGTCTTTAGTTGGTTAGAGATAACAGACTTGTTAGAGTAGAACAGATCTGAGTACGTGCCCTCGGGAAAAAAACCAAAAAAAAAATCTGTCTTTTAATCATTTAACCATCAATTATTTACTTAAGGAGAACCTACGATGATCTTTAAAATCTATGAATTCTAGGCAACAAGTAACAAGAAGCTAACAAAAACTACATGCCACGATTTAGACCACGAGCAAAATTCAAGATGATGGATCACGCAGTAAGTCGTCTCACACACAATGAATTGGAAATTAGAAACGGAAGGATCCGTACAAGAAATGATCACTATGGAGAAGCAGAGTAGGGAAGACTACTATTGATAATAAATCTTCCAAATCTAACTTCCCGATTAAACTAAGAAACCGTTGTTAGTTTGATTAATAAATTTAAAAGATTACTCTTAAACTGTTGGGATCTGAGAAAGACCACATCGATCCGTAAATCATATGACAAGATTAAGACGTACAAAATCAGCTGCGTTTGAGGTGTAGATCTATGCAATTGATTCTGACTGAGATCAATCGGCCAACTAACCACCAATGAGTGGGTGATATTGACTTTGTGCCGATCACTTAGAAATAACAAGGGCGGGTAGAGAAAGCTGTTGAAGCGTAGAGAGGAGTAAATAGGAGGGAGATGGATAGAATGTTATTTGATGGTTCTCCTATATAGATATTCCGACGCCCAAATCAATATCCAACATGGGAGAATAAGGACGAAGAAGGAAAGAAGGGTTTATGGAGGTTTACCTGTGCTTGTAGGAGAAAGTAACCTTTTATATAGAGTTGCAATTATCCTCTCACGCTCTACGTGTTCTGAGATCCATGCTTGTATTATCCAAGGTTTTGAAAATCGGACCGAATATCAAACCGATTAAGGCAAGGGTTCAGAGGTTCAACCAATTTAACCGAGGATCCAACCGGGATATATCGATATATAATAAAACATATATTTATATTAATATATGAAACTAACAACTTGCCCAACTATTTTCTTCGAGATTGGATCAACTAGGTCGAGCATGTGAAATGTTTTTATCAGGAACTCAGCACGGTATTCTTGAAAAAATGATTAGTTTCAAAGAAAAATTTAAATTTAAAACTATTGGGTTCAAGCAAACAGCAAGTTTATTCGTTTGGAAGTTTAGGTGAAAGCAAATTAGGATTTTAACATTTTATTTATTAATTTTTATTTTTCAATAAGAAAGCAAAACTGCAAAATAGAAAAAATCAAAAAAATAAAATAAAACAAGCCGGTTTGCCCGATTCACCAGTTCCCGACCAGTTCAGAGGGATTCACACCCGGTTCTTGAGCAACCGATTTTTAGAGTCAACTCAGACCGAAAATCTGACCGGTTCCCGATGTAAGTACCCCCTGGTTGATTTTGATGTGATCAACCAATCTAAATTAGGTCCTGGTATGTTTAATCCCTCTGCTAAGTGTGCAGAAGCTTAGGTACAGAGGAAGTCGAGCGTAAGACGTAGCAGACGAGAAGAATTGTGCGGGGAAGTGAGCCGACGGGTTTGGTACAATCCGAGGGACGCGAAAGCTGCGGAAGAGTACATCGGTGGATCGAGAAAGATGTACGCGACGCCCAAGGGACGGGAAACCGGTAGGAAGCACGCAAGAGGGGCGAAAGGCCGGAGGCGGGTTCGGGTGAGCCTAACTTCGATTAGCCGGAAATCATCCAGAAGATGAACCAAAAGACTGGTCAGTTTGACCATGTTAAACCAGGCGCTCGAAAAAAAGAAAATTTAATTATTGCTAAGAACTCGAACTCTAAACCTCAACAACATATGTTGTCATGGTTACCAGTTGGGATAACAGTTAATGACATTAAAATGCTGTCGATGAGTCTACTTGAAGATGATAACATCGAAGTCTAAATCAGATGATAAAACCTTAAAGGATAAAACCATATCCTTGAATCAGATCCAATGGATGCAATTTAATCCCATCCAAAATCAACCATCCAGATTACATCCATGGATCAACGGCCAAGAGAAAATTCCTCAACAATCAACAATCCAGATTTATTCTTTTAGGCTATAAATAGGCTTAGAGTTTCAACTTTTTCATTCATTCAATTAATTCATTCTTGTAAGCTCTCTAAAAGTCTAGCGTGCTATTTTTGTAAGGCTTCTCCGCCACAAGGAGATTTTTATTGAGCGTCCACTGTCTTGGAAGCAACGTTCTCAGTTGCGACCAAGTTTCTTTTTTAAAGACGAGTGCCTCCACTTTTATAATTTTTTTATCATCTATTCACCCCCCTCTAGCCGGTCCAACCCGATCCAACACCCAGTTCAACCGGTCCGATCGGTCGGTCGGGTCCGATTTTCAGAACGCTAGTATTATCCACGTTTCCTAAAACAAATGGTTACCTCGCCATCTCTTCCAGACCAAACGGTTGTGTTTCCATGTTCTTCATAAAATAACAGCTTCGTTATCTGTATCCTTAGCGTGCAATAATTTATCACCTTGGTTGCCACCAATCAGGTGTACCAACTCTGATCCCGACCCATGTTTATAGGCTTGGCCCATCGCGCGGGTAAGCGGGCCGGCTCTCCTAGTGCCCCGTTAGCGGGGGTCTGGGTCGAAAGACCCCCGAGGGCCCATCAAATGGGTAGTTCAAACAGTTGATCCAGCTTGGCATTGACCAGAGAATACTTCTTGAATCATAGGAGGACTAAGCCCCAAGGTTTCACGAAGGTGTGGGCCCGAGTCAAAGGAAGCTCGACCGGTGCCCCAAAGTTCTCTTACAGTGAAGGCTCGGACGATAAGGGTGCTGAGCCTTCAGCTGATTCACTTCGGACCCAGTTGGGGTATTGCCACTTGGGCACACCTTGACTCGGGAAGCATAGTTACTCTTGGTAGCAGTGGCCTTTGGGGCTCGAGTTCATGATAAGCCGTCAGTCGGCACCAATACTCTAAGCCCCCAGTCGGCACCAATACTCTAAGCCGCCAGTCGGCACCAGTACTTTGAGCCGCCAGCCGACACTAGCATTCGAGGTTTTATCGTGACTCACCCGAACAACCACTCCCTGACACCAGACTAGCAGAAGGAGTACGGAGTCAGCGCAAACCTGATACCATTCGGGTCTGAATCGCGAGTATCCCGCTGACGTCATGATCTCCCTGCCATACCTTGGCACCCCGTACTATGCTCCCTGGCACCCCGTACCATGCTCACCTACGTCGGTGTCAGGCCGAACGGCGCCTGACTGCGCTCACCCATAAGTTGACAGCGCCCCTTTCCTTATTCCGGTATGCGACACAATACCTTGCTACCCTGCTACCCTGGCTATGCTTTATTCTGTCCTCGTATATGACAAACAGGTGACAGACATGGCAGAAGTTGTCGGCTCCCCCGACTATATAAGTCTCTCCACTCCTCATCCCCCAGGTACGCGCAATAGTGTTTTCGCTACTGTTCTATTGTTTTCATTGCTCTTCCACCATCGAGGACTGACTTGACCGTCGGAGTGTCTTGCTGGGGGCTTTTCCCGACGGGTTCTAACCGTCTCTTTCTTGCAGATCGGAGCCGGCCTTAGCAGTTCGTGATCTTCGGGAGACCGTGTGCTCTTGGGAGTTCACCTCGCTTCGCGACAGGATCAAACTCGAATCTCAGAAACTTTGAGTTGAAGTGGCCTGAACCCAGAGTCGGGGAAACTCTAGAGTCAAGGAAATTCAAGAGTCGAAGTCGTCCTTCTATTGACCTAGAGCCAGAGGTGAAACTGTCCCCACGGGATGGACTGATGGTTAGTACGTGGGTGTTGCCACCAAGAGGCCTGGGGGGTATATCCTGGCAAAGTCAGTATGCCCATCCTCCCCACGCGCTAGCTACAGCATCCGGGCTAGTAGCCCCATGATTTACCTCCTCCATGTTGGCCCTGGGACGGGTTGACGGGGGCGCTGGAAACGAACAATTCACTTTTTACCACCTAGATCCAGAGGAGAAACTGAGCTAAAAGGAGACCCGGAGCAAACCATGGCATCGAGTCGAGGAGCGGTCTTATGTTGACTTTGACCATCTCAGTAATATTATTGATTCCTCCTTAACCATGTGATATCCTTTGATTTTCTGGTCATTAGTTGTTTAGGAATAGAGAGACAATTAATTTACCTGAGTTGATCCCTCCTTATTCCTAATTAATTTGCACCACTTGTTTAGATTTTTTTTTATAAAAAAAATAAAGTTTTTGATCATCAAGTTCTCAGAGATTTTGACAAGGTAAAAGGTAAAAGCAAAACAGTAGCTCGAAAATTTTATCATCCTCTCTTCGTTTCTCTTGTGCAAGTGTAAATATAGCTTTAATGGAGCCAAATTTCTTTAACTACGAGCCAAGCTTGCACCAGCATCGAAATGACTAGTCAAGAGTGGTTGGCTCTATTATTGTGGTGGATAAGGAAGCATCATTTTCCATCTCTTAATGTTCAAATGATTGCAAAAAGATATCCGAGGCTACCATACAACAATTAGGTTTTTAAACGGTTAATCAAACACTTGAAATTTTAATCTCAGCTACAATAGATCGTAGGAACTTTATTCTAGTGGAAAGATAATCTAAGAACGTTGCCCGTTTGCACTGTTAGCACTTTTTAATATATCTTAATAATTGATAGAAAATTTTTATAGAATCGGATCAATTAAGTATTAGTTACTTCAAAAATACAGTTAAGCAAACAATATTAATACAGTTAAGCAAACAATATTCCAGTGATTGTCTACCTGGCAGGCCAAGAGCAGAAAAACTATTTAGATATTTTTATCCACGATATAAAGCGCAACCAAACTGTATAGAATAAAAATATCTATACCTATTTCAATCAATTAGCAAGACTGAAAGTTGGTCGATCATTTCCTGCCTCACATCCTTCATCCAAACCCCTGTCTTTTAGCGTCGGTCGGGACGTAGAAAATCACTATTAAAGCGAGAGGAAGAGTTTGTGCCAATTTTAAGAGGTCCCTTCGTCCTAATTCCTCATCAAAAGCAAACCACCTTCTGAAGGAGATGTTGGAAGGCAAGGCGATGATCCAAGACACAGACATGCCATTGGAGATGCAGCTCCAAGCCATGTCCTCCGCCTGCGAAGCTCTTGACCTCTTCGACGTCTGGGACTGCAGAAGCATCGCCGCCCACATTAAGAAGGTTGTTCTTTTCTTATAAAAACTAGAAATTGGATTCGAAATGGAAGCTAGCTTTCTGTATACTAAAAAAAAACATTTCAGGAATTTGATCTTGTGTATGGACCTGGATGGCAGTGCGTTGTGGGATCAAATTTTGGATGTTTTTTCACACATTCGAAGGGGACTTTCATCTACTTCTGCTTGGAGTCTCTCAACTTCCTCGTCTTTAAAGGAGCTTCTGCATAGTTTGGATTGCACACTGGAGAATGGAACATACTGCAGTTTGTTAATATTTGGATAAATCCCTGTTTTTCTTCCAAACACAGTCTTCAGATTGTGAGGCTGCTATATTGTTGTTCTTTCAGAATTACACAGTTTCCAAACCAAACAAAGTAGATGCAGTGGCTTCCAAGTTCCAACTCAGCAACTGCTTGCTTACATGACTTGAGCTGCAGAGTGAGGTGATGATTTTTTTTTTCTTTTTAAAAAAGATATTAAGTGACTACTGATATCACTTTAATCATCAAAACATTGAGTCACTTGGAATGTGAAGTATTTGGGATGATATACAGTTCCAATTTGATTTATTATAACTATGCTTTCTCCAACAACACTTGCAAACAAGAACAAGAGGAATGCAGGTGATCGCAAACAACATGCACATCTGCTGTCAGAATAAATAGAAGTGTAGTTTGCTCATCGCTGTACCTATCTATGTCTGGCTTTCCTGCCTACAACTCGGTGGTCTCTGCTTTGGGTTTGATCTCTCCATTCCTTGTGACTGGCCGTCCTACTTGTTGGTCATCGTTACTGAAATTAACAGGGTTTGGTTTTGATGTTTGGGGTAGCGTTGCCGCAGGTATTGGAGCTCTAGCAAAACCAGGCGCAGGTGATCCATGGAAATCTGATGTTTCAGGTTTTCCAACCATGGATTTGAATCTCTCTTCTGTAACATGTAAGAATTGCAAATTTCAGTAAATAAAACATAAACCAAGTAAGATATACTTGAAAGAGAATGTGATAATATGTCACCTTCGACATATTGGAAAAAATCTAGTAAATGACTATATCCCATTTATTGTCATTGCATTTGCGTAGAGATTAATATTTACCTTTGAATCTTCCCGAATTCACAATTTGACGAAGGGAGTCCCGGAACTCTGACAACACGCACCTTTCTTGCTCTACGAAGATCTCTGTCGTTCTCTGATTGCTGTGAGATGATGGAGAAGTACAAGGGTATTGAGACGTCATGAACATTGTGTCTTGCTCGTCGCACATTAGGGCCAGTGTTCCTGGAGACATTGGTCTCTGCCCTTGCTGTGTGCCCTCACAGACAGGGTCAGTCTCGTCTGCCTTGATTTTGTATGCAGGAATATTTTCTGAATTGTGATCTGCTGACCCAGGCTGAACACTTGGATCATCATGTCGTTGATCATCTGCATCTTGGTTTGAGGAAGCAATAAGACTTCCAACATACTCATCCTTCTTAACTGAGGAGTTTGCTTTTCCATCTGAAATTTTTGATTCACACACCAAGCAATAAAAAGAAATGTAAGCACAAAGGAGTACAAAGACCATGAAGATAATGCTTCGCTATGACTGCATGACCAGAGCATAGAATAAAAGTTGGAATAAGCAAATCAGTCAATTGGCAAAAAACAATTGTAACAACTGAGGCAATTTCATCATTTTATCCCTCAACTCTGATTAGCAAATTTACAACAACTAATTTTTTTTTCCAGAAAATGAGTAATCTGGAAAGTCTGGATAATGAATGCACATATATATAAGTCATACCCAACAACATAGCAGATAAAATAGTCAATATCTTGACATACAAACAATCAAACTTATTATTTTCTTTACTCAGTATTTTGGTAAAGAGAGGACGGCATTCTAGTCGAGTTTGCTGGCAATTCATCATCATAGTGGACAAATTGTACGACTCAATAGAAAAAACCTGCACAAAAACTACAAAGTTGCAGACAGTTGTCTAATTGTGTAGTTATCAGCCTTAAATGATCTTATCAGTGTTTTAAGCAGGAAACCTGATGGTTTTTATGAGAATGAATGAAGCATATACAAGCACTTTAGAGTTTAGAAACCAATTTGATCACTGCAGAGAAAAACAAAGATTAGTAACCCATCAGCTAGAGCCTAGATATGCCCAAGCTGCTTCAACTATCGAATTGTGAAATTAGCCATACCAGGAAATGTTTTTGCTACATGCTCAGATACAACCACCAGAAGCTTGCAGAGGTCAGTAATGTGCTCAGCTTGAACTACATCCGCTAGAAGAGACCTTTATGATGAGTTGATGACCAACAGAATTTTAAGCACGGTTACATACAAGAACAACTAAAGGCTCCAAATCCAAACTACGAAGGAACAAGACCAGTTAAGGATAATATCTTACCTGTAAGTGACTTTCGTAGTTGCTGTAGTAGTTGGAATAGTAGAATGTGTCACAGGAAGACACTTAAAAGAAGAAGCTAGAACTGAAGCCTTCGCTTGACTAGCCTGATATCATTAAAAAAAGAAAAAAAGATAATGAATGGAAGGTTTAATATGCACTATTAATGCACGGTGATCAGAGACCAAAAAAGTCAATAATTTATGTTGACTTTCAGTTCTTTACTAATTAAGGTCAGTAAAGGG
>JAGFNQ010000832.1:0-89046 GCA_024364735.1 Boesenbergia rotunda
TCTGTCTCACAGTTTGTGTTGAAGATGTTGGGGTACATTGAGCGACTAAGCACACTCGGATTTGCAATGGATCACGAACTAAGTATTGACTTAATTCTGCATTGTTTGCCCAAAATTATCACAATTTGTGATGAACTATCGGATGAACAAGCTGGAGACTACCATTCCTGAGTTGCTCAACCTGCTGAAGACTGTAGAGCCTTCTGTGAAGCAGGATCAGAAGACGGTACTGTTAGTTGGTTCCTCGAAGAAAGGCTCTAAGAGGAAGGACAAAGAACAGAATAAAGGAAAGAAGAAAAAGGCCAAAAAGACTGAAAAGACCCCAAAAGGCACTTGCCATCACTGTGGCAAGGAGGGTCACTGGCGAAGAAACTGCAAGGTTTATCTTGAGTCCTTGAAGAAGAAGGCATCCGATGCCCCATCCTCTTCAGGTATCTTCGTTATTGAATGTCACTCTATTTCCTCAACCACCTGGGTACTTGATACTGGGTGTAGCTCACATATATGTAATGACATACAGGGGCTAAGGAATAGAAGAAGACTCGTCAAGGGAGAAGCGAATTTGCGAGTTGGAAATGGAGCAAAGATTGCTGCTGTTGCCATCGGAACATATTTGCTAAAGCTCCCTACTGGACTTGTCTTAGAGTTGGATAATTGTTATTTTGTTCCTTCGTTAATAAAGAACATTGTATCTATTTCATGCTTGAATGAAAAGGGTTATCATTTAACTTTTAGTAACAATTGTTGTTACATAACTTTAAATGGTGTTCTTTATGGGACCGGAACTTTGTGCAATGGTATCTACACGTTAGATTTATCCGGTGACATTTTCAATATCGAAGTTAGCAACAAACGTGCTCGAATAGATAATCAAATAGACTCCTATACGTGGCATTGTCGTCTTGGCCATATAAGTAAGAAACGCATGACCAAATTACACCGATGTGGAATTCTGGAATCATTTGAACCCGGTTCATTTGATACATGCGAATCATGCTTAAAAGGCAAGATGGCCAAATTACCCTTTTCCGGAAAAGGTAAACCAGTGGGAGAATTGCTTGGTCTAATACATACTGATGTATGTGGACCAATGTCAACTCTTGCACAAGGAGGCTATAGCTACTTCATTACCTTTATCGATGATCACTCACGATTCGGGTATGTGTTCTTGATGAAACACAAATCTGAAGCTTTTGAGAAATTCAAAGAGTTCAGAAATGAAGTAGAGAAACAGCTTGGCAAAAGTATTAAGATACTTCGATCCGATCGGGGTGGTGAATACTTAAGTCAAGAGTTTCAAGATTATCTTAGGGACAATGGGATATTGTCTCAATGGACTCCGCCGTATACACCACAGCATAATGGTGTATCTGAGAGGCGTAACCGAACCTTGATGGACATGGTTAGATCTATGATGAATCATGCAACTCTTCCAAAATCCTTTTGGGGCTATGCGCTTAAGACAGCTGTTTACTTGCTAAACAGAGTCCCGACCAAGGTAGTCTCTACTACTCCATATGAGACGTGGAATAGTAAGAAACCTCACTTAACTCACCTTAAGATATGGGGTTGTCCTGCTTATGTGAAGCGGACTGTATCAGACAAATTGGATGCTAAGTCTGATAAATGTCTATTTATTGGATACCCTAAGGAAACAAAGGGTTACCAATTCTATCATCCCTTGGAACAAAAGGTGTTTGTTTCAAGGCATGCTGTATTTCTGGAAAAAGAATTTCTTTTACAAGAAAACAGTGGGAGTAGTATTGAACTTGAAGAAGTTCAAGAAACTCCAATAGACATTACAGAGACACCTAGTCTAGACCCACAACCAATAACTCATAATGATGAGCTATCAGTTGAACCTAAAACAACACCACTTCTTCGTAGATCTGATAGGACACGCAATATTCCAGAGAGATACGGATTTCTCGTAAGTGAATCGAACGACGTGTTACTCATTAGCGATGACGAACCTATCAGTTATGATGATGTTCTGAAAAGTTCAGAAAGGGACAAATGGCTTGAAGCCATGAAGTCGGAAATGGATTCCATGTACGAAAATCAAGTATGGGACTTGGTTAACCCACCTGAAGGGATTAAGCCCATAGGGTGCAAGTGGGTTTTCAAGAAGAAAACCGACATGGAAGGTAATGTTGTTACCTTTAAGGCTAGATTAGTGGCAAAAGGATATCGTCAGAAACAAGGAATTGATTATGACGAAACCTATTCGCCAGTAGCTATGCTTAAATCCATTCGGATGCTCCTGGCCATAGCAGCTCATTATGATTATGAGATATGACAAATGGATGTGAAAACAGCTTTCCTTAATGGAAACCTGCTTGAGGATGTATACATGATACAACCTGAAGGTTTCACATCGGTTGATAAAACCAAAATATGCAAGCTTCGACGATCCATATATGGACTAAAGCAAGCATCCAGGAGCTGGAACATCCGTTTTGATGAGACAATCAAAGAGTTTGATTTCTCACAAAATCCTGACGAACCTTGTGTGTACAAGAAGGTTAGTGGGAGTGCAGTCGTATTCCTAGTATTATATGTCGATGACATATTGCTTATAGGAAACGATATATCAGTCTTACAGTCGGTTAAAATTTGGTTGTCCAAAACTTTCTCCATGAAAGACCTGGGAGAAGCAACCTATATCCTTGGGATTAGAATCTATAGAGATAGATCAAAACTGTTGCTTGGTCTTTCGCAGTCTACATATATAGACCGAGTGCTAAAAAGGTTTAGCATGTCGGAATCCAAGAAAGGTTACCTTCCCATCAGGCATGGGATCAACCTTTCAAAGTCTATGTGTCCGCGCACAGAAGACGAGAGGATTTGCATGAATAAGATTCCTTATGCATCCGCGATAGGATCTATCATGTATGCTATGTTATGTACTAGGCCCGATGTATCGTATGCTCTGAGCGTCACAAGCAGATACCAGTCTGATCCAGGAATGGATCATTGGGCGGCTGTCAAGACAATCCTTAAGTAGTTAAGAAGAACTAAGGATGTGTTCCTAATATATGGAGAAGGTGATATGGTAATACGTGGGTATACAGATGCCAGTTTCCAGACAGATAAGGATGACTCCAAATCTCAGTTCGGATACGTATTTATCTTGAATGGAGGCGCAATAAGTTTGAAAAGTTCCAAACAAGACACCGTAGCGGATTCTACCACGGAAGCGGAATATATTGCAGCTTCGGAAGCAGCAAAGGAAGCAGTCTGGATCAAGAAGTTTGTCTCAGAACATGGTGTGGTTCCAACCATTGATAAAGCAGTGCTAGTTTACTGCGACAACAATGGAGCTATTGCACAAGCAAAGGAACTAAGGTCTTATCAGCGATCCAAACATGTGCTTCGCCGCTATCATCTGATCAGAGAGATTATAAGTAAGAATGATATACAAATTGAGAAAATTCTCACTGAAAGGAATTTAGCGGATCCTTTAACTAAGGCCTTGCCTCAAAGCAAGTTCGAGGGTCATGTTAGAGCCTGTGGTATTGGATACCGTAGCAATTGGCATTAGGCCAAGTGGGAGTTTGTTAGTATTGTGAGAGAAGTGTCCTAAGGCAATCGCCTTGTGATTGTAATCATTTATTTTAATAAATGAATATTCACTATTTGAGTATACATGCTTGTGTATTTGATTGAGATCTTGAACTCATTTACTGAATGTCCGCAATACAATTCACAGCATGAGAGAATTTGTAATGAATTCACAACTAGTGATTATCTCTACATGTGCAATTATGAAGTATTGAAATTGTCCCTAGTCGATGAATTGATAAATACGGACACTATCAATTCTGTTGAGACTAGCATGGGTTATTCTCTAATCAGCTGATTCTCACTGACTGGAGACATTGGAATGTCAGGAGATAAACATGAATGCTAGTTAAGGGAACTAGTTCATTGGAGTGACTGGCTGTAAAACTTCATATGGTAATCTACATATAGATATGTCAATGAAGTTCTTACTGCAGCTTAAGTGCGATGTTCCTTTGACTTGCGGTGTTCAAGTCATCTTGGTTATGGAGACTTATACTTTGACATCTTAAGCAAGCATCTCTAAGGAGGTGTGGACCCAGGATGGTTGGGTATAAGTCGAAGTGCCCGAAGATGTTTGAACAGCCTACAAAGGATTCACCACTCCTTGCGAGGAGATGTATACCCAAGGCCTATCGTCGGATTGTTACTCGAAGCCTCTGGCCAGAGCATCACATGTTCAGAGTATGAATCTCTCAGAAACATGAGAGTAACTAGAATCCGTAGGACGAGAAAAACATTGCTTGGGCTAGGTGTGACGTAGTCAGCCTAGTGGGGACTGACACACATAGACCGTGTCCTGAACCAAGTGGGTATAAGATGGTGAAGGGAATGGGGCACGATTCATTATAGCTGCTGAAGGGTTTCAGAATAATTTCTGAGGTCAACCGTTGATCTTTCGATTAATTGGGGATCATGATGTACTACTAGGTGCCACTCATGATCGTTCTATAATTGGTTAATTATAGACGGCCAACATAAATCGAAAGCCTATTTAGTCACACGCACTACGAGTAATCCGAGGGATTTAAAACGAGTTGAAAATTGGATTTTCCGATCAAGAGAGATAAGTCGAATCTGAATTTTTCAGAGACGCATCGGAAGCTTAAAATGGCTAAGTCTTTTGAAGGCTTATTGGACGAATTAAATGAGTTTAATTCATACGGTCCTGGCTTGGGTTTGGCCGGCCAAAGAGGGTCCCTACCCTCTTTGTTTGGCCGGCCACATTAAAAGGGGAGAACCAAATTGTTTGGTTCAGATTATAAAATAAACCGAGCGTGGTTTGTTTTATAAAATTATGGATAATATATAAATTTTTATAAACCGAAATTTGTTTATTATTTTCATGGAAATTAAAATAAACTTTGAATAGTTTATTTTATTTTATAAAATCAATTATGAATTGATTTTTCCATGATAAGAAAAATTTATATAATAAATTTCTTGTGAAAATTTATTCCATAATAAAAAAGGGAGACATGGTTGTTTTTATTATAAATTAAATTATGATAAAAACTTGGCATGATGGAATAAATCATAGAAAAATTTATATGATAAATTTCTTATGAAAATTTATTCCATAAAAAGGAGACTTGGCGATTGAGAGGCTACTATATAAAGGAACCAAGGCAAGGTTTGGAAATCAATTTAAGAGATCAAGGAATAAGCCCTCTCTCTCTCCCTCTCTCTCTCCCTCCTCTAGTGCCGCCGGCCCTAGAGGCTCTCCCTTTGTTGCCGTGAGCTTCATCCACCAAGCAGCTACCGTGAGAAGAAGAAGAAGCGGGTGCGACTCCTTCCTCCCCGGAATCTTGATTCCGTTCTTCGTTTGGTGGTTAGTCTTCCCATCTCTCTCTTGGTATTCTTGTCGTGCCTTTGGAGAATCTAGTAGTTCTTGTCGGCACGAAACTCGTGGCTTTGCGAAGTCATCCCGAAGAAAACTCGGCGTGGACGCGAATAGAGGCGGAGCTTCTAAGGGACGCTTACAGTTGGATCTCGTCCCTTCCTTCGAGTTACGCGAGGTAATAAGTAAATTAGTTTACTTTCTGTAAAATTTTAAATGTATGATCATGTCTACACAATATAAGGTTGCATGCTTAGATGTGTGGTTAAATAATTTGGGAAATTATTTATGTTAAATCTTCCGCTGCACGTAATTAATTTTAAAATTACGAACCCACATCCATGTCAACATGCACCCGGTCCCAACATGATATGTGTATTTGAGTGTGCAGGTTTGCAGGATACACATGGACTTAGCTGAACGGCTTCGGGTCCGGTGAAGGATGGTGTGAGGAGATAAGCCGTGGGCTTGTATGCATCCGAGGGACCGTGGACAAAGCAAGGACGATGAGCCGAGGGAAGTGAACTTCAAGGCATACGCGAAGGATGACATGGGGAGACGAGCCACGGGCTTGCATGCATCCGAGGGACGAGAGCCAAAGTCAATGAAGGCTTGAAAGCAACAGGTCAAGGCTGCTGGATGAAGAGTCAGCTAAGTCATGAGGGTTCGAGTGCTGAGAGAAGTGTACTCGGGAAATCCTAGAGTTCGAGTGCTGAGAGAATTGTACTCGGGAAGGAAAACTTTAGGTGTAGGAGTGGACCAGTCGACTGATGCTTGGATCAGTCGACTAATGAAGTGCACAGAAAGATCAGTCGACTGATCCTTGAATCAATCGACTGATGGCAACTGGAATTCGAACGTTGGGTTGTAATGTTCGAATCCAAGTTGGACCAGTCGACTGGTACATGGACTAGTCGACTAGTACTTGACCAGTCGATTGGTAACTGTTGGTGCAGAAAGCACCCAAGTCAAACCTGTATTTTGATAATGGTAACAAGTTCAAAAGTAAGTCTTACTTGTTTTCTAACAAGTTACTCTAGTGTACAGGAAAAGCCCTAGCGAAGGACTGCTAGGCACTAGCGAGGGAATGCCAGAGTCAAAAGTCCTAGCGAAGGACTGCTAGGCACCTGGCGAAGGAATGCCAGGGTAAAAAGCCCTAGCGAAGAACTGCTAGGCGCCAGGCGAAGGACAGCTTGGGACTAAAGCCCTAGCGAAGGACTGCTAGGCGCCAGGCGAAGGACAGCTTGGGACTAAAGCCCTAGCGAAGGAATGCTAGGCACCGGGCGAAGGACAGCTCGGCATCCAAGCCCTGACAAAGGACCGTCAGGCAAAAGTCCAACCAAAGGAGCGGTTGGCATCAGGTACATTCTCCCGAGAGGAGTAGGTGAGGACGCGTTCCCCGTCGAGGGAACAGTAAGCGTCGGTTCGACCTAGGGCTCCATTTTGGAGACCAAAGTCAGAACCAAGACAGCTAAGGTTGTATAAACTAATAATTAATTGTTTTATTGTGTTTTGGACTAACCCTGGATGCAGGACCGAAGGAACGTGTGTCTGCAACTCAGAGAGCCTCAAAGGAGTGAGGCAGCAGCTGAGCAGGGCGCCCTGAGTGTCCAGGGCGCCCCCAAGGTGAACCAGAACCAAGTGAAGCAAAAAGGGCTTCGGCTGCTTACTGGGCCGGGCGCCCTCAGCAGCCAGGGCGCCCCGCGCCCAAGTCTGCGAAGCTTCATCTTTATCCACAGCCGAGATTTTTGCGCGGAAGAAGTCAGCCAAGGCGCCCTCTGCGACCAGGGCGCCCCCAGAGTCAAACTTATCCCTATTCGGATGGGGTAACGTTTGACCGAGCTAAAAGCGGATCGCTTGACACGTGGCAGGGCGCCCCCGACGTCCAGGGTGCCCCGAGGTGCTATAAATAGCACCCAACGCCCAAGCCTTCAACAACAACTTCAAAACAACGCTTCTACGCTCTTCTGCTCTCGCGCTTCGCCCCGGAATCCTTCCAACTCGAGCCGACGACGTCCTGCTGCTCCGGAAAAAGTCAATCTTCCTCGGACGTCGGTAAAAAGAGCTATTTAGGTTTACTGTACTAAATTCTGTAATAATTTTCTGTAAACTATTTGCGCCTGATATAGAATTGCCCAAAGTAAACGGTCAACGACCGTGGGCCTTGGAGTAGGAGTCGACACAGGCTCTGAACCAAGTAAAATCGACTGTGTCTCTGTGTTTCTAATTTCCGCTGCGTACTTGCTCTAAGCTTTCCGAAAGAAAAACGATTTCCGATATTCACCCCCCCTCTATCGGTTCTCTCGATCCAACAAGTGGTATCAGAGCGGGGAAGTTCAAACTTGGTGCAACCACCAGTTTGAAAATTTCTTTTCGGATTTTCTTTATTATTTTTTTAATTCAAATTTTTAAATATTTTTTCGTTCGAATTTTTTTCGTTAATCGAGATTGGTGCAACACCCCTCGATATTTTATTTCCCTTATCCCGCACTACTAATCCAAGACCAAGTCTTGGGATATTTTTCTAGTAGTTTTCTTTTTCAGCTTAAATGGCTATGCAAGAGGGATTCAGCACCGCCAGACCTCCACTTTTCAGTGGAGAAGACTTTTCTTACTGGAAAAGTCGAATGGAGGTCCACCTGAAAACTCAGGTGGACATGTGGATCATCATCCAGTCCGATCTGGAGATCCCCAAAAACGCCGAAGGACTACCTCAAAGCTACTCGGAGTGGGACAACACCCTAAAGTGCAAAATAGAAGCCGATGCAAAAGCAACACAAACCCTACAATGCAGGCTGACAAAGGAAGAGCTCAACCGAGTAGGCCCCTTCAACAGTGCCAAGGAGCTGTGGGCAAAATTGATTGAGCTACACGAAGGAACATCAGACACCAGGATCAGTAAGAGGGATCTGCTCCTGAACAAATTGTACACTATCAAGATGGCCGACAACGAAACAGCAGCCCAACTCCACGCACGCATCCAAGAATTGATGAACGGTCTTCACACGATAGGTCACAAGGTCGAAAACCGTGACCTAATAAGGTATGCCCTAAACGCTTTCCCTAGAAATACCTTGTGGGCATCTATGGTAGATGCATACAAGGTTTCAAGGGATCTCTCCAAAATAAAATTAGATGAATTATTTTCTGAGTTAGAACTTCATGAGTAGACTAACTGCAATATGGCTGAACCCGAGCCCAACTCTGATTCAGACGCAGAAGATGAAGAAGGAGATCAATCTAAGCTGGTCCGACTGGCCCGAAGCTACTACAAAAAATTGAAAAATCAAGCCAACACACGGAGGACAAGCCGAAGAAAGGACGAACCAGCTGAACCAGCAAATGACAAACACAAGCCCAACGTAACCTGCTACGAGTGCAAGAAGAAGGGCCACTATAAGACAGAATGTCCAAATCTGAAGGAGTCCAAGAAGACAAGAAGGAAAAAGGCACTCCAAGCAACCTGGGACGAATCTTCCTCAGAAGAAGAAGAGGAAGCACCCCAATCAAACCTACTAGCCCTGACCGCCTCAGAAAAAGTCGAGACTGAGTCAGAATCAGAACAGGACGACGGCGAGCTAACTTTTACAGAAGACGGCGAAATTAAGGTAACTGGTTTTAATAGATGTCAATTAAGTGAATTAATTTCATTTCTTTCTCGAGGTTTGGCAAAAGCCAAACTCCGAGTCGAATCCCTCCGACAGGAACTAAAACTCCTGAAAGAGGGAGCTGACTCTAAACCCTTAACCGAGAAGGTTCAGGAAGGAACTCCTACTCAAGTTGAAAAACTTGACAAGGAAAACTCCTCCCTGAAAACTCAGGTTAAGGATCTTAGATCAGCCTTAGAACGATTTACTTCTGGCTCCAAAAATCTTGACATGATTCTTAGGAAACAGAAGTCCATTCTAAATCGATCCGGACTTGGCTACCGAACCAAATCCCGACAAAGATCGTATTTGGCTGTACTGAATCAGTCCAGAGGAAAAATTCAGGCATGGGTACCTAAACTGTGCCTGAACCAACCAACTGGATCAAATCAGTATTGGATCCCCAAGGACAAGATTCACATCTTGCCTAACCATCACCGTGGCTTTAGTCCAGGGGGAGCCAAACTGAAAACAATATTTATTGTTCATTAAAATTTAATTTTTGATTGCAAATTGTTTGATTGATTGTTTATTTAAAATTTCTGCAATTTACCATGCTTAAAATTAGAAATGGTTAGTATAAGGACTGAACACACTTAACTGAAACTTGACAACATAGTATTAGGTGGAGGTGAGATGATAGTACGTTAGGGAAGCCAATTTGGCGGAACTAGCCGAAGCTACCGATCCAAGACCCAAACTAGTTAGACCAGAAATTTTTCAAAGAATAATTTTGAAAATGAAATTTCATTAAAAGGCTTTGTCAAGGAAAGGGTGGATGATCCCATAAGGCTACGGCCAAAGAAGGCCTAGTGCCTCGCCAAGACCTGGAAGCCAATTTTTGAAATTCAAATTCAAATTAATTTTTGTCAAATTCGAATCTAACACAAAATTTCAATTATTTGTAGATTTAAATATCTTTTCAAAAATTTAATTGTTTTCAAAATTAATTAAGTTTTCAAAATTTAATTATTTTCAAAATAAACTGTCAAAATTATCAAAACCTGTCTCACAAAACCTATAAGGTTAACGTGGTTGAAAACCCTAGATTTGGGTGAGACAGACTAGGCAGTGAAACTCAATTTAAGCTATTCCTGATTCTAATTGGATCCAAATCAAGAAAATTCTTTATGCGTAGGAACATAAAGATTTGGACCAATGGATGTTGGATAGCGGTTGCTCCAGACACATGACTGGAGATAAATTGAAGTTCACCAAGCTCAAACTCAAAAACCTAGGCTCAGTGGCATTTGGCAATAATGCTACACTCAAGGTAATTGGGTCAGGTAATATTGAGCTTAAATCTGATTTCATTATTAAGAAAGTTCTATTGGTTGAAAACTTTAATTTTAACTTGCTTAGCATAAGTCAGTTATGTGATTCTGGTTATATAGTTACTTTCAACAATTCCAACTGCCTGATTAGAAATGAACAAGACTCAGAAATCATACTTAAGGGCACTAGGAAAAATAATGTATACACTATAAATCTTCCCCTTATACCCAAATGTATGTTAACACAATTAGAACAATCAAACCTCTAGCATAGGAGATTAGGTCATACCAATTTGAGAACTATCTCAAAAATTACCCAACTTGGCTTAATCAAAGGTATCCCCAAAATCAAAAATAATGAAAACCTAATATGTGAATCATGTAATCAAGGTAAACAAACCAAATCCAATCACAAACTAATCCAGTCTGATTTAACTCAAACCACACTTGAGCTCCTGCACCTTGACCTATTTGATTCACATGGAGCCAAGTCACTAAGCGAGAACCGATACTGCTTAGTAATAGTTGATGATTACTCTAGGTTTACCTGGGTTAGGTTCCTAAAAACCAAAGATGAAACCCTAAACCTATTTATTGAATTCTGTAAACTAATTGAAAATCAAAACGACACTAAAATTAAAAGACTTAGGAGTGATCACGGGGGAGAGTTTGAAAATCAAAAATTTGAGGATTTCTGTAAAGTAAATGGGTATTTACATGAATTTTCATGTCTAGAACCCCCCAACAAAATGGGATAGTTGAGCGAAGGAATAGAACATTACAAGAAGCCACTAGGGCTATGCTCAACGAATTCAACTTAGCAAACCAATTTGGCAGAAGCAACTAGTACGGCTTGTTAAATCCAAATAGGCCTTGATTAACAGCGACACAACAAAACCCCTATGAATTGTACTACCATAGACTATAAAATCTACATTACCTAAGGGTCTTTGGGTGCAAAGTCCATATCCTAAACACCAAAGACTATTTAGGAAAATTTCAATCCAAGTCAAACCAGGTATTTTCCTAGGGTATTCAACCACAAGTAGAGCCTATAGAGTTTACAACAAACAAACTAAGAAAATTGAAGAAACAACAAACTTAATTTTTGATGAAGAAATCAATTCAACATCTAATAATCCAAACTCAATTTCATCAAACTCTGACCAAGAAAATAATGAACAAATTATTGAACCATTAATTGAACCCTTAAACGAACTAACTATTGAACCAATTAATGAATTAACTGAACCAAGAATCAAACCAACAAATGAACCAGCCCAAAGAGTCGAACCAAATAGTGAACCAAACCAACCAGCCGGACCTGAGGCTGAACCAAGCTCTAGAAGAACAAAGAAACCCAGACTTAGTCACCCAACCGATCAAATTGTGGGTGATCCAACTCTAGGAGTCAGGACTAAGTCCTCCTATAGGAACCTTAGTCAAATAGCTATGATATCAAAAATTGTATACACTATAAATCTTCCCCTTATACCCAAATGTATGTTAACACAATTAGAACAATCAAACCTCTAGCATAGGAGATTAGGTCATACCAATTTGAGAACTATCTCAAAAATTACCCAACTTGGCTTAATCAAAGGTATCCCCAAAATCAAAAATAATGAAAACCTAATATGTGAATCATGTAATTAAGGTAAACAAACCAAATCCAATCACAAACTAATCCAGTCTGATTTAACTCAAACCACACTTGAGCTCCTGCACCTTGACCTATTTGATTCACATGGAGCCAAGTCACTAAGCGAGAACCGATACTGCTTAGTAATAGTTGATGATTACTCTAGGTTTACCTGGGTTAGGTTCCTAAAAACCAAAGATGAAACCCTAAACCTATTTATTGAATTCTGTAAACTAATTGAAAATCAAAACGACACTAAAATTAAAAGACTTAGGAGTGATCACGGGGGAGAGTTTGAAAATCAAAAATTTGAGGATTTCTATAAAGTAAATGGGTATTTACATGAATTTTCATGTCTTAGAACCCCCCAACAAAATGGGATAGTTGAGCGAAGGAATAGAACATTACAAGAAGCCACTAGGGCTATGCTCAACGAATTCAACTTAGCAAACCAATTTTGGGCAGAAGCAACTAGTACGGCTTGTTAAATCCAAAATAGGGCCTTGATTAACAAGCGACACAACAAAACCCCCTATGAATTGTACTACCATAGACTATAAAATCTACATTACCTAAGGGTCTTTGGGTGCAAAGTCCATATCCTAAACACCAAAGACTATTTAGGAAAATTTCAATCCAAGTCAAACCCAGGTATTTTCCTAGGGTATTCAACCACAAGTAGAGCCTATAGAGTTTACAACAAACAAACTAAGAAAATTGAAGAAACAACAAACTTAATTTTTGATGAAGAAATCAATTCAACATCTAATAATCCAAACCCAATTTCATCAAACTCTGACCAAGAAAATAATGAACAAATTATTGAACCATTAATTGAACCCTTAAACGAACTAACTATTGAACCAATTAATGAATTAACTGAACCAAGAATCGAACCAACAAATGAACCAGCCCAAAGAGTCGAACCAAATAGTGAACCAAACCAACCAGCCGGACCTGAGGCTGAACCAAGCTCTAGAAGAACAAAGAAACCCAGACTTAGTCACCCAACCGATCAAATTGTGGGTGATCCAACTCTAGGAGTCAGGACTAAGTCCTCCTATAGGAACCTTAGTCAAATAGCTATGATATCAAAAATTGTATACACTATAAATCTTCCCCTTATACCCAAATGTATGTTAACACAATTAGAACAATCAAACCTCTAGCATAGGAGATTAGGTCATACCAATTTGAGAACTATCTCAAAAATTACCCAACTTGGCTTAATCAAAGGTATCCCCAAAATCAAAAATAATGAAAACCTAATATGTGAATCATGTAATCAAGGTAAACAAACCAAATCCAATCACAAACTAATCCAGTCTGATTTAACTCAAACCACACTTGAGCTCCTGCACCTTGACCTATTTGATTCACATGGAGCCAAGTCACTAAGCGAGAACCGATACTGCTTAGTAATAGTTGATGATTACTCTAGGTTTACCTGGGTTAGGTTCCTAAAAACCAAAGATGAAATCCTAAACCTATTTATTGAATTCTGTAAACTAATTGAAAATCAAAACGACACTAAAATTAAAAGACTTAGGAGTGATCACGGGGGAGAGTTTGAAAATCAAAAATTTGAGGATTTCTGTAAAGTAAATGGGTATTTACATGAATTTTCATGTCCTAGAACCCCCCAACAAAATGGGATAGTTGAGCGAAGGAATAGAACATTACAAGAAGCCACTAGGGCTATGCTCAACGAATTCAACTTAGCAAACCAATTTTGGGCAGAAGCAACTAGTACGGCTTGTTAAATCCAAAATAGGGCCTTGATTAACAAGCGACACAACAAAACCCCCTATGAATTGTACTACCATAGACTATAAAATCTACATTACCTAAGGGTCTTTGGGTGCAAAGTCCATATCCTAAACACCAAAGACTATTTAGGAAAATTTCAATCCAAGTCAAACCCAGGTATTTTCCTAGGGTATTCAACCACAAGTAGAGCCTATAGAGTTTACAACAAACAAACTAAGAAAATTGAAGAAACAACAAACTTAATTTTTGATGAAGAAATCAATTCAACATCTAATAATCCAGACCCAATTTCATCAAACTCTGACCAAGAAAATAATGAACAAATTATTGAACCATTAATTGAACCCTTAAACGAACTAACTATTGAACCAATTAATGAATTAACTGAACCAAGAATCGAACCAACAAATGAACCAGCCCAAAGAGTCGAACCAACTACTGAACCAAACCAACCAGCCGGACCTGAGGCTGAACCAAGCTCTAGAAGAACAAAGAAACCCAGACTTAGTCACCCAACCGATCAAATTGTGGGTGATCCAACTCTAGGAGTCAGGACTAAGTCCTCCTATAGGAACCTTAGTCAAATAGCTATGATATCAAAAATTGAACCCAAAACTATAGAGGAAGCCCTACCTGATCCTGATTGGATCATAGCGATGCAAGAAAAACTAGCTCAATTCGAGAGAAACCAAGTCTGGGAATTAGTATCTAAACCTGAGGGCAAATCCGTCATTGACACTAAGTGGGTCTTTAGGAATAAGCTGAATGATCAAGGAGAAATAGTCAGAAATAAAGCCCGCTTAGTAGCAAAGGGTTTCAGCCAAGTAGAGGGATTAGACTACGATGAAACATATGCCCCAGTAGCTAGACTTGAGTCCATTAGAATGTTGTTAGCCTTTGCATCCCATAAAGGATTTAAGTTATATCAAATGGATGTAAAGTCAGCCTTCTTAAATGGATTCATTAAAGAAGAAGTTTATGTAGGACAACCCCCAGGGTTTGAGGACTTAGACAAACCTAACCATGTTTACAAACTAACTAAAGCCTTATATGGGTTAAAACAAGCACCTAGGGCCTGGTATGAACGTTTATCAACCTACTTAACTTCTAAAGAATTCAAACAAGGCCAAATTGACTCAACTCTATTTATTAAAACCCTACGAAAAGAAATATTCATTGCCCAAATTTACGTAGATGACATAATTTTTGGATCCACCAACACAAACTTCCTAAAAGAGTTTGTCAAAATAATGGAAAATGAATTTGAAATGAGCTTAGTTGGTGAGCTTAACTTTTTCCTAGGCTTACAAATTAAACAAACTAAGGATGGAAACTACGTTCATCAATTTAAGTATTCTAATGAATTGATAAAGAAATTTAAAATGGATAACTCTAAAAGTATAAGTACCCCCATGGCCACTAATGTAAAAATAGATAGTGACCCTGATGGTAAACCAGTGGACCCCAAACTCTATAGGAGTATGGTAGGTAGCCTACTTACAGCTAGTAGACCTGACATTCTTTTTGCTATAGGGATGTGTGCTAGGTATCAAACCTGTGCTAAGGAAACACACTAGCAGCCTAAAAAGAATACTAAGATAGTAAAGGCACCCTAAATGTAGGAATTTGGTATCTAGGACCTCAACTTTGATTTGACAGATACTCAGATCTGATTAGCTGGATGTAAATTAGATAGAAAGAGCACAAGTGGAAGCTGCCAACTGTTAGGACAGAGTCTAGTTAGTTGGTGCAGCAGAAAACAACACTGTGTAGCTTATCCACAACTGAAGCTGAGTATGTGGCCTTAGGAGAGTGTGTAGCTCAACTTTTGTAGATGATGCATACACTAAAGGACTTCCACTCAACTACACCCAAACTCAAGTATTTATTGACAATATAAGTTCAATTAATTTAACTAAGAACCCAATCCAACATTCAAGAACCAAACATATAGAAGTCAAACATCATTTTGTAAGAGACCATGTAGCCAGGGGTGAAATAGTACTTAAGCATATTGACTCTAAATCCAACTTAGCTGATATATTCACAAAACCTTTACCTGAATCTGAGTTCAGTTCACTAAGAAGGCAGTTAGGATTGTGCTAGGTATCAAACCCTTACCTGACATTCTTTTTACTGTAGGGATGTGTGCTAGGTATCAAACCTGTGCTAAGGAAACACACTTAGCAGCCCTAAAAAGAATACTAAGATATGTAAAGGGCACCCTAAATGTAGGAATTTGGTATCTAGGACCTCAACTTTTATTTGACAGGATACTCAGATTCTGATTATGCTGGATGTAAATTAGATAGAAAGAGCACAAGTGGAAGCTGCCAACTGTTAGGACAGAGTCTAGTTAGTTGGTGCAGCAGAAAACAACACTGTGTAGCTCTATCCACAACTGAAGCTGAGTATGTGGCCTTAGGAGAGTGTGTAGCTCAACTTTTGTGGATGATGCATACACTAAAGGACTTCCAGCTCAACTACACCCAAACTCAAGTATTTATTGACAATATAAGTTCAATTAATTTAACTAAGAACCCAATCCAACATTCAAGAACCAAACATATAGAAGTCAAACATCATTTTGTAAGAGACCATGTAGCCAGGGGTGAAATAGTACTTAAGCATATTGACTCTAAATCCAACTTAGCTGATATATTTACAAAACCCTTACCTGAATCTGAGTTCAGTTCACTAAGAAGGCAGTTAGGATTGTATTCAGTAGAATAGATTAACTACATTTCCTTCTATTACTGTTCTACTTGCTTTTTAAAAATTGTTACTCAAAATAGAATTTGAAAAACTGCTTTACTTAATTTCAAAATCAGTTTTCATTTTTTGACTTAGTTTTATTTTTATTTCAAAACTACCCCTTTTCAAAACTAGGGCTTTTTTGAAAATGGACTTAGCCTAGGCCCTAACCCTAGAACTGCATGCACCTATAGACTTAGAAGCCAGCATCTCACAAGCACCTTAGGGTACTTTTGATTGATAACCTAGAATGGGTTGAGATGCTTAGGTCTTTGCCTTAATTCAAGATGCTTTAAGTCAGTGCATCTGCAGTAATTGGGGCACTAAATACAACTTACACAGCAATCAAGTTAAGTGTCAAGTTTAGAAAATCTAACTTGAACAGAAACACTTAACTTGACTAACCCTAGCAAAAGCTACTGTTTATAACAGTTAGTAAGTAGCTAATTGGGTTAGACAGGTCCCTACAGAGAAAATTGACTGATTTGATTTAAATCTAATAATGAATTGGTTCAGTACAGCAAAATCTTACTTATTTCCTTTATGTAACTTTTTCTGCTATATTTATCTGTTTTTGATATATGGCAAAGGGGGAGAGATAGGAAAGGAGAGAGTAAAACATTTTTGCTTAAATATTTTTTACTCTATCCTTTATTCAAAAAGTTTTCAAAATCTTCTTATCCTTTATTCAAAAAGCTTTCAAAAATACTTAAGCTTTTTTAAATTTTTCTAAGTACTTAAACTTTTCAAAAACCTTTTCAAAATTAGCTAAGTACTTAAGCAAATCTTCTTCAAATTATTAACTAAGTACTTAGGTTTTTCAAATTTATTAATTAATTAAGTACTTAAGTTTTTCCAAATTTATTAAGCACTTAAATCTTCCAAATTTATTAAGTACTTAAATCTTCAAAATTATTAAGTACTTAAGTTTTCCAAATGTACTAAAGTTTTTACTAAGTAGTTAAGCTTTTGAAATCTTACCAAGTACTTAAGTTAACACTTTCAAAACTTTTGAGTACCTTAAAACTTAAGGCTTCAAACATCTTTAGTACTCTAAAATCATGCTTTCAAAAACTCTCCTATGTACTTTTAACTTAAGTTATCAAAAGATTTCTAAGTACCTAAAACTTAAGTTTTTAAAGTACAAATAAAGTTTTTTTAACCCCACGAATTTTTGAAAAATCAAGGGGGAGATTCCTTCCAGGGGGAGGGAACGAAATTTAACTTTTCATGCTTGCTTAAACTTAACTTTTTGAACTAGGGTTGCCATAAATCAAAAAGGGGGAGATTGTTGGTGCAGAAAGCACCCAAGTCAAACCTGTGTTTTGATAATGGCAACAGAGTTCAAAAGTTAAGTCTTACTTGTTTTCTAACAAGTTACTATAGTGTACAGGAAAAGCCCTAGCGAAGGACTGCTAGGCACTAGCGAGGGGATGCTAGAGTCAAAAGCCCTAGCGAAGGACTACTAGGCACCTGGCGAAGGAATGCCAGGGTAAAAAGCCCTAGCAAAGGACTGCTAGGCGCCAGGCGAAGGACAGCTTGGGACTAAAGCCCTAGCGAAGGAATGCTAGGCACCGGGCGAAGGACAGCTCGGCATCCAAGCCCTAACAAAGGACCGTCAGGCAAAAGTCCAACCAAAGGAGCGGTTGGCATCAGGTACATTCTCCCGAGAGGAGTAGGTGAGGACGCGTTCCCCGTCGAGGGAACAGTAGGCATCGGTTCGACCTAGGGCTCCATTTTGGAGACCAAAGTCAGAACCAAGACAGCTAAGGCTGTATAAACTAATAATTAATTGTTTTATTGTGTTTTGGACTAACCCTGGATGCAGGACCAAAGAAACGTGTGTCTGCAACTCAGAGAGCCTCAAAGGAGTGAGGCAGCAGCTGAGCAGGGCGCCCTGAGTGTCCAGGGCGCCCCCAAGGTGAACCAGAACCAAGTGAAGCAAAAAAGGCTTCGGCTGCTTACTGGGCCGGGCGCCCACAGCAGCCAGGGCGCCCTCAGCAGCCAGGGCGCCCCGCGCCCAAGTCTGCGAAGCTTCATCTTTATCCACAGCCGAGATTTCTGCGCGGAAGAAGTCAGCCAAGGCGCCCTCTGCGACCAGGGCGCCCCCAGAGTCAAACTTATCCCTATTCGGATGGGATAACGTTTGACCGAGCTAAAAGCGGATTGCTTGACACGTGGCAGGGCGCCCCCGACGTCCAGGGCGCCCCGAGGTGCTATAAATAGCACCCAACGCCCAAGCCTTCAACAACAACTTCAAAACAACGCTTCTACGCTCTTCTGCTCTCGCGCTTCGCCCCGGAATCCTTCCAACTCAAGCCGACGACGTCCTGCTGCTCCGGAAAAAGTCGATCTTCCTCGAACGTCGGTAAAAAGAGCTATTTAAGTTTACTGTACTAAATTCTGTAATAATTTTCTGTAAACTATTTGCGCCTGATATAGAATTGCCCAAAGTAAACGGTCAACGACCGTGGGCCTTGGAGTAGGAGTCGACATAGGCTCCGAACCAAGTAAAATCGACTGTGTCTCTGTGTTTCTAATTTCCGCTGCGTACTTGCTCTAAGCTTTCCGAAAGAAAAACGATTTCTGATATTCACCCCCCCTCTATCGGTTCTCTCGATCCAACAGTAACGACTCTTTTCAGCTATGAATTTTATTTAAAAGAGCTCGGTTTGGTTGGAGAAGGATTGACGAAATAAGCTTGGTTAAAGCTTATTAGTAGTCTTCTAGTGCTCAGGTATTGTCGAGGGTTTGTGGCGAGGTTTCTCCACCCACAAGGAGCGACAAGAGCTAGTCGGAGGTCTTCCGAGGACTTATCCACCGACGGATCGGGATTGTCCACCTTACGGACAGCCGTGGAGTAGGAGCCTTATCTCCGAACTACGTAAACGGTTTGTGTTAGCATTGATTTTAATTTATAGTTTAAGTTTTTGCTTGCGCGTGCTAACACTTGTAGGAAGAAACCGTGAATCAAGTGGGTGAACGATTATTCACCTCCCTCTAGTCGTACGTCAAGGTCCCAACAAATAGCTCACAAAACTTCTTCAAGTGCTTCTAAAAAAGAGATTTTTTTTTTCAAGACAATGACTTGTTGAGACTTTAAAAGAGCCACAAAGAGGACAATTCCCTTTCATAGGAAGATGGTAGCCTAGGAGATTCCATTATGTAGGTATGAAATTACGATAAATATATCATAAAAAAATACGAACCTTGGGAGGGATGTGTAATTTCTAGATCAATTGCCACCAAGATTCCATTATGTAGGTATGAAATTACGATAAATATATCATAAAAAAATACGAACCTTGGGAGGGATGTGTAATTTCTAGATCAATTGCCACCAAGGAATAGAAAGTGAAGATTGGGAAGACGGGGTCAAAGCATTCAATTTCAAATAAGTAGTTTGTCTTAATTGTGTATTGTCCTCTGGATCCCCACTTCTAGTATCTCGAATCATTTACGTGGATACGTCCCAAAGGTATGTCAAGAATAAAAAAAAAATTTTTAATTTTGATATAGACAGTATTTATCAATAATATATCAAAATTTTCAGTATTGATGATATATATCATACCAAAAATTTAATATACCAAAATTTTGATATATTAAATTTTAGATATGGTAACGACATAAATTTTTTTTACATCGAAATTTTCGATACGAATATCTGTGCCCACATCGGATCAAGCTAATAAACTTCTATTCCTCGTAGCGAAACCTTGATATACTTATTGACTTGTCAGACTAAATTAAAGATACAAATGGTTCCGAAGGACAAAATAATATTCCTTTAAAAAAACAAAAAACAGAAATACACACAAACTTAATACTGTACCACCAAATCGACACACGGCTACCCTCTTCTATGACAATCTAAATGCAGTAGCAGTTAGTGCATCAACCCATGTCCTAATCTTATTCTCCTCGTCTTCGTTCCAGCTATTACCGGCTCAGGGACAAGCCGGTCCCCGGTGTTAAATGTGCCTGTCCAACCCACCGATTCTTCTTGCAAGCCAACAACTTGGTCAACAAACATTGGACCGAGTAGCAGTTGGAGACCACAACCTGCTCCCTATCGGCCACGATCCCATTCCCCATATAAGAACTCGCTCCTCTCCTCTACTCCTGTCCCGTTTTCAATTTCCACTCCCACGGCCATGGGCAGGTCTCCCTGTTGCGAGCAAGCTCACACCAACAGAGGAGCTTGGACCAAGGAAGAGGACGAGAGACTGATTGCCTACATAAACACTCATGGCGAAGGCTGCTGGAGATCACTGCCTAAGGCTGCAGGTAATTCATTCTTGGAGAAATGGTGGATTTGTCGTGAACTGAGACTGAATTTCTATATAGGCCTTTTGCGCTGCGGCAAGAGCTGCAGACTCCGGTGGATGAACTACCTCCGACCGGACCTCAAGCGCGGTAACTTCACCGAGGAAGAGGACGAGCTCATCATCAATCTCCACGCTCTGATTGGAAACAAGTACGTTTTTTGTTTGTTTGTTTTGGTTTTGGGAGACGAATTGGTTGGATGATTCTGTTTCGGCAGATGGTCGGTGATCGCCGGGCGGTTGCCGGGGAGGACGGACAACGAGATTAAGAACTACTGGAACTCACACATTAAGCGCAAGCTCATCTCCCGGGGCATCGACCCCCAGTCTCACCGCCCGCTGGCCAGCGGCGCCTCGTCCAACGACGTCGACACCGCCGCGGAGGAGGAGCAGAGCAGCAGCGTGGACGACGGCGGCGACCTCGACCTCACCATAAGCCTCCGCCTCCCTTCGCGGCCGTTCGCGACTTCGGCGGAGGTTGCGGCGGGGTCTTCCACAATTTGCTTCTGCTACCAGCTCGGGTTTCGCGGCGCCGAGGCGTGCAGCTGCTACAGCGCGAGCTCAAGCGGCCATGGCAATGGCTACTACGGATCGATGAGATAAAAGAACAAAAAAAGAAACTGGGTGGATGTGCGATCTTAGCGGGATTGCTAACCATGATTTGTCTCAGTTTCTGGAGGTTTGGTAGGAAAATTAACTAGTTAATGCAGTGGTTGTCGAGTGTTTTGGTAGAGACTAGCTCTTCGTTGTCGGAGGCTTGTCCTCTAGTGAGAGAAGCTGAGCTCTGTATTTGCTTCCTTCCTTCATCAACTACTAATCATTTAGGATGAATGAAGCTTACTAATTCTCTAACTTTTTCATCTCGCCACTAAACATTTTCACCGTAAAGAATGTCATTTTATCGCCCCTCCTTCTCCTCACTGTTTTTCATGATAAATATTAATTTAGAAATATAAATGACAATAGCTATTTAAATGTGTGTTGTAATGTTGGGATCTCCCGGCACAAACATATAAAACGCAACGGAAACAAAAACTCTCGAGTGATTCATGCGAAAGAAAACTCGTATAATGTTCATCTATCTAATAGATCTATCTACACTGTATACCTTTGAAGCGTGCCCTTTGCTTATCCCGCTCGTCCAAGGTGTGCCGGATCTTTTGCACGTTCAAGTGTCCGTGCCTCTATTCGTATCCACACGGACACAATCTCTCAACTTCGGGAGAACTACCTTAGTTATGTTAGCAATTTGAGGTAGCTCGAAGAACATCAAGAACCCTACAATAGGGTTTCGGCCAAAAGAGGAAGATAAGGGAGGGAGGAAGAAATGGAAGAAGAAGACCTCATCCAAAGTCACAAACCCCACTTTTATACTCATCCCATGAATATGAAGAGGTTTGTGTCTCTTTGGCTTCCTTCATTAATACCAATAAAGAGCACACATTTTCATGTGGCTCTTTATCTTTTCTCATGCAAGAAAAGAATTTTTTCTTTTCCCTTCATTAAACACTTTAATGAATTTACCTTGTAATCCCGACCAGGTCTCCCGACCAAGTCTGCCGAGTGCCGAGCTCCCGACCAAGTCTGCCGAGTGCCGAGCTCCCGACCTAGTCTGTCGAGCTTCGACCTAGTCTGCCGAGCTTCGACCAGTCTACCGAGCTCCGACTCAGTCTGCCGAGCTCCTAGCCCAGTCTGCCGAGTGCCGAACCAGTCTGCCGAGCTCTCAGCCCAGTTTGCCGAGTGCCGACCTAATCTGCCGAGCTCCCAGCCCAATCTGTCGAGTGCCGACCCAGTCTGTCGAGTGCCGAGCTCCGACCCCAGTCTGCCGAGCTCTCAGCTTAGTCTGTCGAGTGCCGAGCTCCCGACTCATGCTCCCGAGTTCCCAACTCGAGCTCCCAAACTGACCTCCCGAGTTCCTAACTCGGGCTCAGATCTCCCGAGTTCTCAACTTGGGCTCTCGAAGCATCATGTCCTTAGTGTGTGACCCAATAGGTTCTCGCGACGTTGGCAATGCGCCTAAACCCTTTAGACACATAAGCAATGAGCGACATCTAGCAATGCATCATTGCTACCCAAGTAACAAGAGAAATCGAGATCCGACTAAACCTCTGTGACTATGATAATGTATGACCTTGTCCTTCTATCCTTGATATCTAGATTGACTAATGAGGCATAGACCGTGTCATCCTCAATCAATCTTGTGTTTCTTGATCCCCGAGTAGACTCACTCAAACAAACGAGTTCAATATCTCATATTGACTCATTTGAGCATGATCATGCGTTTTAGTAGTCCTACTCGATCAAGGGGTCCACAGATATCACTCCCGTCATATGGGAGGGATAGATCTCATCTACATCACTCACATCCCTCCGTATAATTCATTACATACCCAGTGATCGCCTTTATAGTCCACCCTGTTACGGGTGATGTTTGACGATACCAAAGTACATAACTCTTTATGTAGGAAACCGTAGTGACTTCAGGTCTAAAGACTATTCATACTAATAGTTACATGAGAAAGTTTATGACACTCATATGACAATCTATGAAACTTTTTCATGGCGGGTCAATTCAGTACACATTCTCCAATGTATACTCATGTGTCAACTTGATATCATATATCCATGATTTGTGAGCTTAAGTCATCAGTTGACCTACATGTTAGTCTCCATGCATCAATATTGTCCTTGAATATCAATACTTGACTAGGAATGGTTTAGAGTAGTGTTCTCTACATCATCTCATTATCGATTCAACCAATCGATATAATGTAGATAAGAATCTACTACCCAAGGATATTATTATACTTAGTTATTTGGCACAAATACAAAGTAAGTATAATAACCAAACATACATTTATTAATGATAGAATATGATACAAAATGTCCGTAGTCAATCATCACATAATTGACTCTAGGGCTCCTACTAATATGTAATCCGACTTTACCAATACCAAGAGACTTGGGGCATCTAAAACGTTGACTTCGTTAACCTGAAGATCATGTCCCTTTCACCAAAAAAAAAAAAAAAAACTGTAAAAAGAGATAGACAATGTATGGTATGAGAGATCTCACATGAATTGTGGCCCAGATTTTTCTTGCTGTGGTGGTTGTCTTCTATTGGGAAACTCTTAAAATTCCACAATAATTCCCCTTAGTATTCCATACATTTCATAACGAAAAGATACTAATGACTCGGAATAAGAAATATCATCTCTAACTTATCCTCCCTCGCCTATCATGGCTCCAAAGGCCTTAGGATGTATTTCTTATGTAATTATGATTCAATTGGACTACTAGTGAAGTTGACGGACTATGAAGCCAGATTGGGAACCGAAAAGGTCGAATTAGTTGGGCCTAATCTAGTTCAAACATAACTAATGGAATCATTTGGAGTGGAAGAATGATGTTGTAGTTAGAAGTTGGTAAAAGTTGGTAGGTAGATGGCACCAAATCATGCAACATATATAAATTCTTCTGAATTATCGTACGTTAGGCATGCAACTGATGAAAGGATTAAATGATTTGGTTAAAAGAGTTGTTAAAGAATTCCAACTCTCGCTGTGCATAGCCGTACCCAAGGACGTATTTGATAAGTTGGCTAAATAAAAGAAAATAAAAAACAGAGTGGAACGTAATTTTGGGTGTTTTTGATCAATTATTGGCGACCGTTTTCACCTGCTTCCTTCGTCTGCTTTCATCGTCATGAGAAAGTCTGAAATCATGGTGATTTCAAATGCTGGTCCTCTTCAATGTGCATCAACAAAATTGGGTTGTTAGTTATGTGATCTAATGCTCGATCGTGCATTTGTTTCCACTCGGAAGGAGTTCAAAATTGGGATAGGCAAACGCTGCCCGTCGTGCCGTGTCGTGTTGTACCGTGTCGTGCATCCCCATGCCCATGTCATATTCGTCTGTTAGTTAGACTTGGACGGCAATGCATGTGTTTGCATTGGGTTAATGTCTAACCGGACCAAGTAGTAATTTTAAGCATCATTCAAATCAAAGTCAGGTTATGATTTCACTAATTGACTAAATAGGTTATGTGCCCCCATCTTGTCGATTTTCGCATGATTGCACAAATCCGAAAAGATTATTTGAACTTATCAGACGCAACCCTCAATCGACTCGTTCGAGATTTTCCACGCGATTGCTCAAGTTGACATGACTGATCGAATCCATGTGCCTATTGACTCGACCACTTATTTGAATCGGTTGATTTACTCTGCCTATGCGACAATACATCTTGTTTGGTTGGCTAGTCTTCTAATGGACTGAATTCATCAGGTTTTACTTATCCCGCCCAACCATTCAACCTATTTCACAATTTGAATTGATCCATCTAATTGAGTGAATTACATGTGTTATAATGAAATAAATAGAAATAAATAATTTATTTATTTATAAAATATCAATCTTATAATTTATAATAATTGTTATTAAATAATAAATATTTTAAATTTTTTTAAAAATAATTAAGATTTGGACTTAACCTTTCATGACTTCCATTCCACCTGCCTTAGATTAGTGCTCACGTTACGGCTCTCACGGTTCAGTGGACCTATTCATTGTTATGGTCTTATGGACTGAACGATATAAAAAAATAATAATTATAATATATACCAAGATAAAGACAGCCTGGCGCCCGTGGCCTAATGGATAAGGCGTCTGACTTCTAATCGGCGACTGTGGGTTCGAGTCCCACCGGGCGTGAAGATGTTTTATCATTATTTGAATTTATTTTATCAACTAAACGTTCATAAACTACTTATTGTTCTAATAGATTCAAAGATTTTTTTTTAAGTATAATCAGAAGAGTCCCTATGCAATATATTTATAACCTCACTACTCATTTTTGTTACCGTATATATCAAGGTTAAAATTTAATAAAGTTAATATGTTTATCCTGTTCATAAACTAGCCGCAATATTTGATTAATAGTCTCTGTGATTTATCTCCTCCAGATTAACCTTGGAATAAAGACAAACAAATCATTTTTTACCACCTATATAATATATTTATAATAAAAATACAATTGAAAACTAAATAATATGAAGAATTCAATTCCATTTCAATTTTTAAATTTAAAATTAAATCAATCCGTTAATATCAATTTAGTAGTCATTATTATATCATTATGTATATTAAACTAGTATAATACCCGTGCAATACACAAGAATCCGGCGCAGATCCTCTGGTCCAGGGATCCCTGGTCCCTCCCTGGACCACAAAATCCCTATAAAAACCATATCACGTGCTGAGCACGTGACACAAATCAACCCAAAGCTCGCGACCTCTCTCTCTCGCGAAAACTTCCATCTCGCCGAGCAAACAAGCGCCGAAAGGAGTAAAAACCCTAACCCCCGACGCGAGAGAGTCCCCGACGCCTCCCATCGTGCGGGTGTGCTGACTCCCCCGACCACATCTCGCGCGCGGCGGCTCCATCGTCCCTGACGACCTCGTCTCTCGCCAACGCGAGAGAGTCCCTTGCTGCTTGCTGCGTGTCGCCCCGACGCCTCCCATCACGAGGAAGTGCTGCCTCCCCCGACCACACCTCGCGCGCGCCGGTTCCATCATCCCCGACGACCTCGCCTCACGGCCACGCGAGAGAGTCCCCCTCTGGCTCTCGCGCGCGTCGCATCCAGCGTCCCCGACTGGTCGGCGACCTCGACTCACGCCGGCGCTCAAGCCCTCTCGCGCGGCTTTGTCCCCAACGCAGGCGTCGCCTCCAGCGTCCCCGATTGGTTTGCTCAAGCCCTCTGGCCGGATCCAATCAACAGCTTTGAGATTTGGAAGTTTGACAAAGAACTGGGTTACTGGCTTTGCAATTGCATGCATTGCCAATCTAGCTCTTAGTGGATACAATGCAGAGGTTGGTACACAGTATCTACTTTGTTCTATTTCTTACAATTATTTATCTATGATTTTTTCATATACTCTAATGAATCTGTGCTTATGTTTCCTAGGGCAGCATGGCAATGCTATACATTTCTTATAGCTGCTGCCGGGCACCTAGGATGTCCAAATCTATTGCTGTTGCCTTGTCTAGTCGTGCAATTAACATGGTTATCAACATCTTCTGTAGTTGCAGTTGCTTACTTCAGTCATCAAACACAGAGGTAAATATTCATGCTACAATTTCTTAACAATAGCTTATCCCAGAAATATGCATAGAAAAGTTTAGCTGCAAATAGATAACTGTGTATTAGTAACTTCAATTTATCAGTATACTATTTCACTCAGACTAAACTAATAAATTGATATTGCACCTAAGCATCATTATGTAGTTATGATAGAATCCTTACTATGGATTAGATAACATCATAACAAGGATAGTGATATGTTTGAGATGTGTTCATGTTTGCAATTCCTCTTCCTGGCATTTATTTAGATTCTTGTTTAAGCCACCATCCTAGATTCAATTGATTGATCAAATAATGTTAAAATCCAAATCACTTTTATTAGACATTATATATCTTGCATTCGTTTTAGGTGATTTTGTTTCCGATGTGCTACTCTTAGTGTTCATGCAATTGAAGCAATTATAGTCAGTTTGTCTTCTTATCACAGGAATCTAGTACCAGCACTACCAAACCCTACTTGAAAAGTGAAGGAAATAAAGCAAGTGAGATACAAGGCAAAGCCAAAGCAATTAAGGACTCATCTAAAGACACACGAGACAACATTGAAAAGCTAAAACTTTGAGAGGCTTCTGATCAAAATTTCAAAATGCTGAACAGGGACTATGATCTTCGGTCACGTCGCCATTCACCAGTGCACAATTAGAATGTAACAATGCTCAATGAGTTAATTTAGCAAAAAGTTTTGACATAGGAAACCATGTATATTTTGGTTTATTAACTACTTTGGTGATTCATAATGGCTCAGCTCGACATTTAGAATGTAACAATGCTCAATGAGTTAATTTAACAAAAAGTTTTTACATAGGAAACCATGTATATTTTGGTTTATTAACTACTATGGTGATTCATAATGGCTCAGCTCGATGTAACTTTGGTCAAATAAGAAACACTACAAATCAATTAGAACTTTCGTTTTATCTCAAATTTATAAATTCATTTATATACACATTTATAAATAAAAGCTAATTAGAACTTTAACAATACTTAGCAATACTTGTTAGTCTTTGCTTTCTAATGATACTGAGATCAAACGTATAGAAAATAAAATAAACTAAAGAGTAATCATTCGATTTTTCTTAACAACTACTGATTTCAGATTAAAGCATAGCGAAAGTTGCAAAATTGCAAAACTAAAGGCAACAATTCCAAATTGCAGCAAAACTAAATTGCAAAACTAAAGGCAAAGGCAACACTTCTGAGTAATGTTTATCATAAACTATTATAGCAAAACTAAAGGCAAACACTTCCAAATTACAAAACTTCCAATACTTCCAAAATTTGTTATGAGTAATAGAAACAAAATTGTTATGTTTAAAATAAAGATAGAAATTAAAAAATAGAAGTGTGATAAAAGAAAATTAAAGGCACAGTAAAACTTCCAAATTACAACAAAACTTCCAACACATTGCCGTAATTCACAAATTCGACCGAAAGCTTGCCACCAAAGTCTCCACCAAAGCTAAGGAGCTCACTGATTTGAGCAAAAATAACATTTGGACACCAAAGTGTCCACCAAAACTTGCCACCAAACATCAACATTATTTCAAGTTGGCCGTCGGAAAATAACCAAGAAGAGATGGTTGATTCACCTATAACATAACATTAAACCATTATTAAGATCTTCACATATATAGTATTACATGATGCTAAACAAAGTCATTTACCAATTGCCGAGGATTGTTACAGTGAAAATCACATGAAAAACCTGATGAAACAATCATCACATTAGGGAACTTGATATTTCTAAGAATGCCAACAGCACTCTCAGCAGTCTTTCAGGAGAAAATAAGTGAGATGGCAATAGATGCCCTGTGTATATAATGAAATGTGCACTTTCAGATTTTATTGACACAAATTACAATATGAGTTTTTACATATCCATCTAGCAAATAAGTGCACTTACGGCTTAGAAGAGTCACTTTTTCACGTAAGTGTGTAAACAATAACTAGTATAATAAAATTTAAAAAACAGGTAAACAGTATCCTACAAGGTGATCATTCCTTTCGTGTATGTTTGCCAGCAATTTGTCTCTCGAAGATAAATGGATCCGCAGCGTGTAACCGCGCGCTGTAGATGCAACTTATCCGCAGCGCGCAGCTGCGCGCTGCGGATAAGTTGCGACTTTTAACAGCTTGGAGTTATGCATCATTCAATGCGCGCTGCGGATACAATTATTGCGCGCTGCGAAAAGTCATTTTTGTTGTAGTGACTTCTCATCCTAAATTAGCGGTTTTCATCGAACAATAAATATAAGCTGTGTTATTTGAGTCTGTCTAGTCAATTGATTACTTGTATAATTATTTAGGTTATTTTAATATCATATTAAAAAAAAGAATGAGGAGAAACAATATTCAATTATTCTTTAAATAAGAATTGATAATACTTGATGATCAAGAGTAATATATCCATTTCTAATAAGAAGTCGAACCTTCTTGTAAATCTCAAAGAGTTGATTATGTTGAAACTTATTTTGAACGGGATCCTAGATTAAATATTTCAATATAGTGACATCATATTAATCATTACGATGAAATTAGATGAGCTTATATCAAAATGTGATCATATCAACCTAAATGGCTGAAGTACCTCATGATTTAAATTAGGATAGCAATATCATCGATATTAATATACAGTGTTTAAAAAGTTTCTATGGTTAGAGTACTGATGTGCTTGTGCTGTAAATAGACAGTATCGTCAAGTAATAAAAATATAATTCATTGAGATTGAGTGTTGAATGCCAAATTATTTACAAAGGAGGTTATTTAGACAATCGAGAGAAAAATTGTGTTGTGGAAAGAAAACCAAAAATGATTGAACGAAAATGAAGAGAAAGCTAGTTTGAAAGGAAATCTTAGGAGTTCGGTTTCGCTATAATGATTGTTGATAAATGCACCTCTTTTGTTTCAACGTAGTATCACATTAAAGGGATTTATCCCAAGATAATTAGTTGCGCCTATGGATAGAACAAAAGAAAGAAAACACTGATATGTTTGTCCCTATTACAACTCATAAAGTGAATCAAGATAAATACTTTAAGTAAAAGCTAGCATTGTGATGCATCGAAATTAAACTAAAGGATGTGTCTGCAATAGGATCTAGCTATCATCTATCATAAGGTAAAATTAAAATCATTGCAATAGCTGACAATGAGCTGACTTGAATCCATTGCAAGAGTCATTGTACCCTTGTCACCGGAGAGATTCCTACAATGCAACAGAAGTCCCCTGTGGGAATCGAGCAACAATCCATATGATCTTTTCAATGGGGGAGAGAGGAGAAGAATAAGCTATTGATTCCAAGATTCAAGATCTCAAGATGCTCAAATAAATCAAGGTCTCTTATATACCTTGGCCTATCCGGCAGGGATTATCTATCTTAAAGCTCATAACCTATTAACAACTCATTATTGTTAATGAGCCAAGTAATTGGATCTACACATTGAATATAGATATCCATATAGTTTAAACCCCACCCACCCTCTTTTTTTCATGCATCAAACATTAAATCACTTAATTGGAGTTTAATTCTTTAATGACAATTATTGTATCTGTTGTTAATTGGGTATTAACCTAACCTTATGGAGACTTAAATCCTTCATTCTTACACTTGAGCTATACGTGATACCATATATTTCACACAACACCTTAGTTGAACTCAACATGCTAAACTTTACCCCTTTAAACAACTTGGTCAATTAATTTAATTAATACATGATTAAAGAAGTTAGAGTTACTATAACGATAACAAGACCTAACAGTAATTACGGTGCTAATTTCATTAATAATATAAATCAAATGTCAATGTATAATACAAAAATGATACAAAGTGTGATATGTACCTATCCATTCTCAATAAGTCCTTTTTATGACCCAAACTAGGTCCAAATCATATTTACCAAAATCCTATACTAAATCGTAGTGATAAATATGGTGGCAAAAGGTGATAAGGTTCACCCCAAGTGCCCCTCACAGTCCGTCCCTAGGTATTGTGAAGGGTGTAGTGGTAAATTATGATTCAATCTTATGACTCAAAATTGAGTCTTACATTATATTTACAAATATTGTATGTAAATAGTAAATCATGGTATCTTTATACCAAAGAGTCAAAACTTTATGGATATGTAAAATATTTAGTACATACAATAATCCAAAAATACATGTATTCATTAATAGCAACACACAAAATATAAATTTCTATATAAAATACAATATCAAAAAGAACCTTCATATTCAACGCATACTGATAAAACACCTTGGGTGACAAGCACTCGGTGAGTGGATTTGTTAACATGGAAACTGTTTTTATATGCTCTATCATAATTTGACTACTCTAAACTCTTTCTTTTACCCCCAAAATTTTTATGTCAATATGTTCAGACTTCGACGAACTATGATTATTCTTGGAATACAATTCTGCAACTTTATTATCACAATTGGCCCTGAATGATTTGTCAATGCCTCAATAATATATAAATCTGTGATAAGGTTCTGCATCTATATCCTATAGTTGGAAGCTTCATAATAGGCTATAAATTTAACCTCCATGGTGGAAGTGGCAATTAGCATATGTTTGGCGTTTTTCCATAATATAGTCCCTCTTGGCAACATAAAGACATAACTTAAGGTGGACCTCCTACTATTTAAGCATTCAAAAAATCAGAGTTTGAATATCCAATGATCTCCATATGACCTCATCTCCGATATGTGAGCATGTAATACTTAGTTCTTTGGAAATACAACATAACCATTTTTACATATTTCTAATGCTCTAGTCTAGGGTTATTTAAATTATATCCAATATCCCCACAATGTACGTAAGATCTGGATGCGTACACACTTGAGCATGTTAGTGTAATCTTCGTTAGGTCAGAGTTAACCTAGTTTGACTAGACTCAGGTGAGCTTGGGTTTCGATGTTTGACAATGATAATTAAATATTATGTGAGTCAAGCGGGTTAAGATTGACTAGAGACTTGACTAGTAAAGCCCAGGTGGTGTTGGTGCCGGAAGCACCAGATCAACCCTGATTTTGATAATGTCAAAGGGTTCAAAGTTAAGTATGTTTTTAGATCTAATGTGTTTTACTAAGTGTGCAGGAAAGTCCTAGTGTACTTAGGCACGAAGTCATAACCTGCAGGGTTGAGCACGAAGTCCTGGTCGAGGACTAGACATGAAGACCTGACCGAGGGTTGGGCACCGAAGACATGGTCGAAGATTGGGCACGAAGACCTGACCGAGGGTTGGGCATGAAGACCTAGTTCAGAAGACTGGGCATAAAGATCTGACCGGGGGTCAAGGACCGAATATTGATCTGGAAGATCGGACAGGAGTTTTACCTGAGCGAGGACAACGGACAAAAGTAGGGACGGGTTGAGGTACGGACATCTCGAGATTCAGAATCTTCATAGGCTGAGCAAAAGTCCAACCGGAGGTGCCGGTTGATAACAGATAACTTCTCCAGAGTGGAGTAGGTGAGGACACATTCCCCGGAAGAGGAAACAGTAGGCGTCAGTCGACTTAGGATTTCAGTTGAAATCCAAAGTTAAGATTGGGCACCTCTAGCTATCATACATGCACTTATTTTATATATTGTTTATATTCGGACTAACCCTGTATTATAGTTGAAGAACTTGGAGATTGGCGGGACCTGGGGCGCCCGAGAACACAAGCGCCCGAAAGGTCTGGGTGCCTGGGAACACAAGCGCTCGAGAGGTCTCGGGCACCCCTATGTGAATGACTCAGCTTGGGCAAAGTTGAGTGGGCGCGCGCTGGTTGAATTCATAATGTCAGCAACACATGCGCCCCAAGGCTCTTAGGCGCCCGAGAAGGATAAGGTTTAACCAGGGAGCGGATTGGGACACGGCTGGATCGCGGCGTTGGGGATGCCCTATAGGCACTCGGGCACCCGTATGCCTATTTATAATGGGTTTGACCACAAACTCTGGACATTGATTTTTTACAACTTTTGTGCTTAAGTGTGTTGGCCCTGACGATCTAGAAAGACCAAAACGTTGCTCCGACAATGACACACTACTTTCATCTCTTACTTAAAGTTGTCGGTATAATTTGGTATTTTTCTGTGTACTTAAATTTGCATCTTTGTAATACCTTTTGCGACTTATAGAATTGCCCAACGTAAATGATTAAGGACCATGGGCTTTGGAGTAGGAGCTGTCACAGACTCCGAACCAAATAAAAACAAATGTGTTAGTGCTTGTTTGGCTTATGTGTATTCTTTCCACTACATACACTCTTACCTAAATTCGAGAATTTTCCAAACGAGATATTCACCCCCCTCTATCTCTCTTTATGATCCCATAAGTGGTATCAGAGCAGGGTCGCTCTGAATTGCTGAAACCACCATTCAAGCAATTTCTTTTGTTTTTGAAATTTTCGCCATTTCTTTCAAATAAAAAATATTTATAGGAGGTTTTAAAATATTCTTACGTTGTTTTCAATTTTGAATTCACATCTTTTCACCGTAAGTTAGAATTAATATAACTATCATTTTTTAAAAATTTGTCATAAATTTGTTATTATTTTTTCTCGAAATTGATGCAACACATTTCGAGTCATTTTTTCCCCTTCTCTCACACTACTAATCCAAGACTAAGTCTTGGTACCTTCTTTGTTGTTTTTCTTGTGTGCGAGATTTATCCTAAATGACCCATCAAGAATGGAATAGTGTCCGTCCACCTCTATTCTCCAGCAAGAATTTTAAATTTTGGAAGGGTCTAATGGAGTCTCACCTCAAGGCCCATATGGATTTATGGATGATAATCCAAACGACGTTCACATTTCCCACAGAAGATGGAACATCAATTGCTTGACATAAATTGGACGAACCAACACTGAGGAAGATCGAGACCGATGCCAAGGCAACAATAATCCTACAATGCGGCTTGACCAAACAAGAATTAAAGCGGGTTGGATCCTTGAACTGCGCCAAAGAGATTTGGGAGAAGCTAATCGAACTACATGAAGAGACCTCCAACATTAAGGCCTTAGAAGGTGTGTTTTCTGAATCATCGGAAGAATCGAACAAAGAAGAACAAGCTCAAGTGAGCTACCTTACACTCTCAATACAAGCACAAGTGGTCATGACAGAGTCTGAACCTAAATTTGAAGCCGAATCTAAACTAGAATCAAANTGGATGTTCCAGCTCCTAGATGCTTGCTTCAGTCCATATATGGATCGTCGAAGCTTGCATACCTTGGTTTTATCAACCGATGTGAAACCTTCAGGCTGTATCATGTATACGTCCTCAAGCAGGTTTCCGTTAAGGAAAGCTGTTTTCACATCCATTTGTCAAATCTCATAATCATAATGAGCTGTTATGGCTAGGAGCATCCGAATGGATTTAAGCATAGCTACTGGCGAATAGGTTTCGTCATAATCAATTCATTGTTTTTGACGATATCCCTTTGCCACTAATCTAGCCTTAAAGGTAACAACATTACCTTCCATGTCGGTTTTCTTCTTGAAAACCCACTTGCACCCTATGGGTTTAATCCCTTCAGGTGGGTTAACCAAGTCCCATACTTGATTTTCGTACATGGAATCCATTTCCGACTTCATGGCTTCAAGCCATTTGTCCCTTTCTGAACTTTTCAGATCATCTTCATAACTGATAGGTTCGTCATCGCCAATGAGCAACACGTCGTTCGATTCACTTACGAGAAATCCGTATCTCTCTGGAATGTTGCGTGTCCTATCAGACCTACGAAGAGGTGGTGTAGTTTTAGGTTCAACTGATAGCTCATCATTATGAATTATCAGTTGTGGGCCTAGACTCGGTGTCTCTGTAATGTCTATTGGAGTTTCTTGAACTTCATCAAGTTCAATGCCACTCCCACTATTTTCTTGTAAAAGAAATTTTTTTTCTAGAAATACAACATGCCTTGAAACAAACACCTTTTGTTCCAGGGGATGATAGAATTGGTAACCCTTCATTTCCTTAGGGTATCCAATAAATAGACATTTATCAGACTTAGCATCCAATTTGTCTGATACAACCCGCTTCACATAAGCAGGACAACCCCATATCTTAAGGTGAGTTAAGTGAGGTTTCTTACTATTCCAAATCTCATATGGAGTAGTAGAGACTACCTTGGTCGGGACTCTGTTTAATAAATAAACAGCTGTCTTAAGTGCATAACCCCAAAAGGATTTTGGAAGAGTTGCATGATTCATCATTGACCTAACCATGTCCATCAAGGTTCGGTTGCGCCTCTCAGATACACCATTATGCTGTGGTGTATATGGCGAAGTCCATTGGGATAATATCCCATTGTCCCTTAGATAATCTTGAAACTCTTGACTTAAGTATTCACCACCCAGATCGGATCGAAGTATTTTAATACTTTTGCCAAGTTGTTTCTCTACTTCATTTTTGAACTCTTTGAATTTATCAAAAGCTTCAGATTTGTGTTTCATCAAGAACACGTACCCGAATCGTGAGTGATCATCGATAAAGGTGATGAAGTAGTTATAGCCTCCTTGTGCAGGAGTTGACATTGGTCCACATACATCGGTATGTATTAGACCAAGCAACTCTCCCACTGGATTACCTTTTCCGGAAAAGGGTAATTTGGTCATCTTGCCTTTTAAGCACGATTCGCATGTATCAAATGAATCGGGTTCAAATGATTCCAAAATTCCACATCGGTGCAATTCGGTCATGCGTTTCTTACTTACATGGCCAAGACGGCAATGCCAAGTGTAGGAGTCTATTCGATTATCTATTCGAGCACGTTTGTTGCTAACTTCGATATTGAAAACGTCACTGGATAAATCTAACGTGTAGATGCCATTGCACAAAGTTCCATTCCCATAAAGAACGCCATTTAAAGTTATGTAACAACAATTGTTACTAAAAGTTAAATGATAACCCTTTTCATTCAAACATGAAATAGATACAATGTTCTTTATTAACGAAGGAACGAAATAAAATTATCCAATTCTAAGATGGTCCAGTCGGGAGCTTTAGCAAATATGTTCCGATGGCAACAGCAGCAATCCTTGCTCCATTTCCAACTCGCAAATCTGCTTCTCCCTTGACGAGTCTTCTTCTATTCCTTAGCCCCTGTATGTCATTACATATATGTGAGCTACACCCAGTATCAAGTACCCAGGTATTTGAGGAAATAGAGTGACATTCAATAACGAAGATACCTGAAGAGGACGGGCATCGGATGCCTTCTTCTTCAAGGACTCAAGATAAACCTTGCAATTTCTTCGCCAGTGACCCTCCTTGCCACAATGATGGCAAGTGCCTTTTGGTTTCTTTCAGTCTTTTTAGCCTTTTTCTTCTTTCCCTTATTCTGTTCTTTGGCCTTCCTCTTAGAACTTTCTTCGAGGAACCAACTAACAGAACTGCCTTTTGTTCCTGCTTTACAGAAGGCTCTACAGTCCTCAGCAGGTTGACTAACTCAGGAATGGTAGTTTCCAGCTTGTTCATCCGATAGTTCATCACAAATTGTGAATAACTTTTGGGCAAACAACTCAGAATTAAGTCAATACTTAGTTCATGATCCATTGCAAAACTGAGTGTGTTCAGTCGCTCAATGTACCCCAACATCTTTAGCACAAACTGCGAGGCAGAAGTGCCTTCTTGCATCTTAGTTGTGAAGAGGAGTCTGGAGACTTCGAACCTTTCGGATCTCGCCTGCTCTTCAAACAACTCATTAAGATGGAAGATGATGGTATAAGCATCCATATGCTCATGCTGCTTTTGCAGCTCAGGTACCATAGAGACTAGCATGATGCAACTTGCAAGTTCAGAATCGGTCACATGTTTCTGATAGGCCACCAATTGGTCTGGAGTTGCATCTGCTGGAGGATTTGAGGGAAGTAGAACTTCAAGGACATAAGCAATCTTCTCTGCCTTGAGGACTATCATCAGGTTTCGAAGCCAGTCTATGAAGTTAGGCCCAGTTAATTTGTTGGTGTCTAAGATGGAACGCAAATTCAGAGAAAACATGATCGAGTGATTAACCTAGAAATACAAATTGAGATTATGTGAGAAGATTTATTAAAGAATGTATCAACATACATAAATTAAATCCTATTTATTTTACGAATTGATTCACCCTTATTATCAATTCGGGAGATCGTAGGAACATCTCCAAATAGGTTGATATCCAACCATAGATAAGAATAACCATGGCTGTGGCCATCAAGTTCCTCTTAGCTATGAAGGTAGGTAATTATACCGATTACACATCACATATATGTAACTATCACATTATGCTATCAACTAATTGAATGTTTGCATAAAACATTGGGTTGTTAACTCATTAACAAGTATGTATCATTATACATAGCACCCAACTACACCTCTCTTTACATCGACCTTGGCTGTGGCACAACAAATCGATGCTCCAAGCTTAAGGCTGACCCATTAATCAAGAAATAGTTTTAACATGGTTGGAGCTCATTCAACCGCTTAGTCAGGCTTGGATGTGTCCAACAACCAAAACTAATGATTGACCTCTGACTCGAACCATATTATTCATAAACTAATTCCATGGTTTGAACATGTTGAGGTTCAAGTCGGGCATGGATGTGTCCATCAACCCAAGCGAGAAACAAAACTCCGATTCTAACCATATTAATGGAAGGTGTAGGCCTTAATATTTTGTAAGGGGTTTTGGGTCTCATTCTTTCTTTTCTAAGCACATTCATGACATAAAATTATGTCATGACTAACGATTTCCTTAATAAAGTATGTATGTGACTTAATTTATCAAGTCTCATGAATTAAATTAGGAACCGGATTTCCTAATCATAATTTCATACTTTATTAAAGGAATTGTTTTGGGAAACAATTTCCTAAATCGTCATAATTAATTTCGGAAATAATATGTTCAAGACTTTGATTTCTCTAAATCAAATCTTATTAAATTAAGAGACAAATCCCTTAATTCAACCACATATTATTTTCATGAAAATCTCATTTAAGAAACTCTATAGGAAACCATTTTCCTAATTAATTTTGGAGACAACAATATGTAAGAGCACCACCTCTTTAACATATTTTATTCATGGATTTAATTAATTATAACAAATTGTTTTCTAAGGGTGGCTCCCCGAGGCTCAGATACCCAAAGAAAAGTAATGTGTTGTAAATCCAATTGGACGGCTCCCCGAGGCTCAATCCAATCAAACATGACAATTTCAATTAAAAAATTGGGAAATTAAATTACAACAACTAACTTTAAATTGGACGGCTCCCCGAGGCTCAATCCAAAATAAAGAATTTTGTTGTCAATTTAAAAACCAATTCAAAATTTAATTATCAATTAACTGTCCATGAATTTGTCTAGACTTTCTTAAAAGAAAGTGCCCAAAATTGCGAGATTTCAAAAATAGGTTTTCAGAATAATTGTAAGTTTCCGATACAAAGAAAACTTACATATTTCCAAAATTGGAAAATTTCTAAAATAGAAAAATTTCCAAAATTGGAATGTTTCCAAAGATGGGAAGTTTTCAAAATTATTATAAAATTTCAGAAAATAGAAAATTTCAAACGTTTGCGAAATTTCATGAGGATTTCCAAACTTTGAAATTCCTAAATCTAAAATTTATTATAATTTGAAAGTTTCCATAATTGAAAATTTTTTCCGAAATTGAGATCATGACAAAGTTTTCCACAAAATAATTATTTGATTAACTCGAACACTAACCGCGCTCTGATACCACTATTGGGACCGGGTGCATGTCGACAAGGATACGAGTTCGTAAAATTTAAAATTTTTACGTGCAGCGGAAGAGTTTGCATAAAATAATTTCCTAAATTATTTTAACTTCGTATCTAGCATGCAACCTTATAGTGTATCGACATAATCATAAAATAAAAGTTTGCGAAAAGTAAACTAATTTACCAACTACCTCGCGTAACTCGAAGTAAGGGACGAGATCCAACTGTAGCGTCCCTCGAAAGTTTCGCCTCTATTCGCGTCCACGCCGAGTTCTCTTCGGGATGACTTCGCAAAGTCACGAGTTTTGCGCCGACGAGAACTACTAGATTCTCTATAGGCACAACTTGAAAGATCAAGAGAAGAGTTAGAAACTAACCAACAAGAAGTAACGGAATCGAATTACGAGAGGAGAGGAGTCGCTATCCGCTTCTTCTTCTTCTTGTTCGGGTTCTTCTTCTTCTAGTGGCTCACGGCAACACCTCCTTGGTGTTGTGATTGGGCGCCGGCCCTAGAGGAACTAGGGTGCGCGGCCCTAGAGAGCTAGGGTGCGCCGGCCCTAAGAAAAGAAGAAGAGAAGGAGGAGAGAAGAGAAGAGAGGGAGAGAATAATTAATCTCTTAATTACTCGATTGGAATTAAGGGCTAGCCTTTGGTTCCTTTATATAGTAGCAACTTCTTTGCTAAGTCTCCCTCTAAACCGAATTAACGGAATTAGTTATAAGAAATTTATCTTATAAATTTTCTTATTGCTTATTCCTTTTAAGCCTAGTCTTATTATAAACAATTTATAATAAAACAAATTAGTTATCATAAGAGATTTATCCTATAAATTCTCTTATGAATTTTATTATAACTAACTTTATAATAAAACTAATTATTTATCATAAGAAATTTATCCTATAAATTCTTATGAATTAATTCCGTTTAAACCAAGTCTTTATTATAAACTAATTTATAATAATAAAAATTAATTCTTCTTCTCTTTAAATTATGGAATAAATTTTATAAGAAATTTATAAACTTTCTTATTATGGATAAATCAATTCATAATTGATTTTATAAAATTAAAATGAACCAACTCATGGATTATTTTAATCTTCCATAAAAGAATAAATTTCTATAAATTTTATTTATATAAATTTCTTTATACAAATTTATTTATCCATAATTTATAAAATAAATCGCGCTAGATTTATTTTATTAATTAAACCAATTAAATTGGTTTTCTCCTTTTATTTGGTCGGCCACCAAAGAGGGGTTAACACCCTCTTTGGTCGGCCAAACCCAACCCGGACCGTCGCGAATTAAACTCATTTAATTCGCCCAAAAAGCCTTCAAAAGACTTAGCCATTTTTAGCTTCTAATGCGCCTCTGACTAACTCAGATTCGACTTATTTCTCTTGATCGAAAAATTCAATTTTCAACTCGTTTTAAATCCCTCGGATTACTCGTAGTGCGTGTGACCAAATAGGCTTTCGATTTATGTTGGCCGTTTATAATTAACTAATTATAGAACGATCATGAGTGGCACCTAGTAGTACATCATGATCCCCAATTAATCGAAAGATCAACGGTTTGACCTCAGAAGAAATTATTCTGAAACCCTTCAGCAGCTCTAATGAATCGTGCCCCATTCCCTTCACCACCTTATACCCACTTGGTTCAGGACACAATCAATGGTGTCAGTCCCCACTAGGCTGACTACGTCACACCTAGCCCAAGTAATGTCTTACTCGTCCTTTGGATTTCTAATTACTCTCATGTATTTTAGAGACTCTCACTCTAAACATGATATGCTCTGGCCAGAGGCTTTGAGTAACAATCCGACGATAGGCCTGGGTATACATCTCCTCGCAAGGAGTGGTGAATCCTTTGTAGGCTGTTCAAACATCTTCGGGCACTTCGGCTTATACCCGATCATCCTGGGTCCACACCTCCTTGGAGATGCTTGCTTAAGATGTCAAAGTATAAGTCTCTATGACCAAGATGACTTGAACACCGCAAGTCAAAGCAACATCGCACTTAAGCCGCAGTAAGATCTTCATTGATATATCTACATGTAGATTCCCATATGAAGTCTTACAGCTAGTCACTCCAATGAACTAGTTCCCTTAACTAGCATCCATGTTTATCTCTGGACATCCCAATGTCACCAGCCAGTGAGAATCAGCTGAATAGAGAATAACCCATGCTAGTCTCAACAGAATTGATAATGTCCGTATTTATCAATTCATCGACTAGGGATATTTCCAACACTTCACATTTGCACACTTAGAGATAATCACTAGTTGTGATCCCATCACAAATTCTCTTATGCTGTGAATTGTATGGCGGACATTCAGTAGATGAGTTTAAGATCCCAATCAAATACACAAACATGTATACTCAAATAGTGAATTATCATTTATTGAAATAAATGTTTGCAATCATAAGGCGATTGCCTTAGGACACTTCTCTCATATCACTAACAATATATATACCTGAGAAAGTTGTGATGGCAATAATGGTGGAAATTGAGTCCCAGCCACACTCAAACTATCAATAGAGCTAGCAATTGTTGACACATAATTCATAGACTATAATTAGAAAATAAAATACATTCTTAGTTCGTTATAACATTAATTATTGTACATTAACATAAGTAAAATAAATACTAACTTGATGATTGATCTGATCATATTGTACGTTGGCCATGTTGGAAATAGTTTCATCTACACCACCCTGGGTTATACAAAAAAATAGAATGATTTAAGTTGTTCAAATTTAACAATAAATATTACCAAATAAAGAAATATTAGAAAGCTAAGGAGTAGAAACCATTACTGTCATTGAAGCTTGATTTGTTTTCCTCACTGCTTTTCTTTTCCTTGAAAGTCTCTCTAAGCCACCTTTCAACCTCTTACCTGAGACTGTTTTCTTCTTTGTTTTAATTCCTTTCACTCCACTAGAGTTCCCTTCACCATAATCAAATTCCCAGGATTGTTGGCTCATATTTGATTGTTGGACATTTGATTCATTAACTTGTAACTTATCATCCACCATCTTACACAAGCTTAACATAACATCTTTAACAAGCATGTAAGTGCTATCCCTTTCAGCTGCCTTGGTAACCAATTGAACATTCAACCCACATAACTCTTTGTAACGCATGTTTTGATGTACTTTCGGATCCAAACTAGCATTGTTGTTCATTGAATCATTAACTCCAAAATATCCAACTTTTGCTTTTCTTGTCCACCTTTTCAATACATAATCACTTGGAATCTTCATGATATTTTTCCATGTAAAAATTTTCAAAATATGAGAACATAAAATTCCAACAAATTCATATTTACTACAGCTACACACAATTTTGTCAGACATCTTATCAAGTGTAACTATATGATGATTTTTCTTTTTGAGAGGAGTAACTTTATATTTTGTAAATGTATCAACATCCTCACAAATTTCTAGACTAGAATCATGTGATAAGCACCACTCTTGTTGAAAACACTTAAATGCCTCAGGAGTATAAATTTCACTAGCATACTTTAAAATCTCAATTGGAAACATTAAATATGGAACAGTTGTATTTGATTTGAAATCAGCTTTTAATTCCTCATATCGGCGATCATCAAGGAGTCTTTGGAAGTGATTGAAGAAGTCTAAAAACTTGTGTTTATAAGTGACATACTTTTTCACAATACTATTCATACTCTCACTTCTTTGAGTTGTAGTCATATCCACACAAAACATTTGCCGTCCATATACTAAAGCCCATTTTTCCTTTATGTTGTACATGCGTCTTAACCAATCATTGTCTTCAAGTGCATACTTAGTCAACATCATATTCCATGCTGAAATAAAATCTTTCTCTTCATCAAAATCATATACACATGAGGCAAAATCTTTAGCAAACTCCCTAAACTGAGAAAAAACTCCACTCAAATGTATGGCAGCATTTTGATAAATGTGCCAAATGCACAAACGATGATGTGTTTTAGGCCATCTGGTAGCTAATGCCTTTGCCATTGCTGCATCTTGATCGGTAAGAATAGTAGTTGGTTTCTTATCACCCATAGCTCTAGTTAATGTATCAAATAACCATTCAAAAGTCAAACTGGTTTCATCATATAATAAAGCTGCACCAAAAAGAATGGATTGTTTATGATGATTAACACCTACAAACAATGCAATTGGCCGACCTTCATTGTTTTTTCTGTAGGTTGTGTCAAAGCAAACAACATCTCCAAAAATAGCATAATCAGCTCTCATTTTAGCATCAGACCAAAAAATATTAGTAATCAAATCATCTTCATCAACTTGGATAGCATAAAAAAAATTAGGATCATTGAATTATATTTTCTGCAAATACTCCAATACACCGCCAGTATCCCCAACTCTCATAGTCATTGTTCTTTTGGATTGCAAATAGTTTTTGTAATCCTCAGGAATAAATCCTAAATTCTCCCTCCCACCTACTTGCCTCGCCATAAGATCATGAGATGCTTTTGAGGGGATTCCCACATCACTTGCCATCTCAATCTGTCTCGCTGCAGAAGAAGATATATTCCTATGACTTCTAAAGAGATGCGTTTTGTTTGGACTTGACAAAACATGATTATGCTCTTTAACAAATTGCACCACAATAAATTTGTTTTTTTTCCGATTACAAATCTTCATTTTAGCCTCACAACCAAACCTTGTTTCATCACGACTTGCTTTGACATAAAGATCTCGTTTGTCTTTTCCTCTTTTACCTTGAGCACAACAATAAAAGACCCTATCAAGTAATTTTCCTTATTGATCTTTGTGAATTTTACCTCTCCTTATACCAAATTCGACCTTTTTAGCATATGCCAAATAAAATTGGTATGCATCTTCTTCAGTTTCAAATTCCAACCCTAGTTGGGGTATATCCAAATCTATTTCAATGTTCAAACCTATACAATCAAACAAACAAAGTAAGATGGCTAAATAGGAAAATTCAATACAATGAAACTTAGTATATTTCATGTATGTGATTATTATTACCTTCATTCATTTCATCAAAGCCCATGTCCCAACTATCTTTATTTTCTTCGAAATTGAAAGTAGATTCACCGTCCATCTCCATAATATTTACTTTTTATCATGTAAAAAAATAACCAATTTAGGGCAAAACAGAAAATTGAACAGAAGTTATATGAAAGAACATTAACATGAAGAAATTCAGTCGCATAAACCATGACAAGAAGTGGTGACAAAATCAAAGAACATATCTCAACCAAAAGACAATATTAATGCTTGTCCTTTTGAGAAATCATAAACCATGAATCTCCAATTTAACATCAATAGCATACACACAATTTATTATCAATGATATTTATAAATTAACTAGAATTCAGATACACAATGATGTTACTAAAAAGTCAAGCAAGGCCTTGCTAAGTACTGTCAAATTTTAGTGAGTGAGTGGCATGAAGATGCAAGTACAAAAAACAGAGGTAACCACAATTAGTCTACGTCAAATTCCTAGATTAGTGGCTACCAACTACAAAGGGTGGGCATTTTAAATTGGTACATACTACAAAGTTATAGTGACAACATACTATGATCTTTCCTACATTAGTGGCTACCAACTACAAAGGGTGGGCATTTTAAATTAGTACATACTACAGAGTTATAGTGACAACATACTATGATCGTATCAAACAAAATGTTGAGTACAACTGGAATAAACAACCATACGATGCTTAAACAGGTAAATCTTCCTCTGTCTTAAACATGAATTTTGAAGTAAAGAATCACAACAACAAATCCCCAAAGAGTAAACTCGGAAGAAAACAGAGGCGAAAACAAATAACCATACGATGCTTGGGTAGGAGAATTTGGCTTGGTGGCGTTCCCGTTGGCGGCGGTTGAAGAAGTGGTGCTGCCGTTCTCGTCCGGGACGGGCTGAGGGCGTGAGGTTTTCGCGAGAGAGAGAGAGAGAGGGCGCCTATGGTGCAGGGGTCGGGTGATGGCGCCGATGGCGGCGACGGCGACGCAAGCGGGCGATGACGGTCGTTCTCGTCCGGGACGGGCTGATGGCGTGAGGTTTTCGCACGCGAGAGAGAGAGAGGGCGCCTACGGTGCAGGGGTCGGGTGATGGCGCCGATGGCGGCGACAGCGACGCAAGCGGGCGATGGCGGCCGTTCTCGTCCGGGACGGGTTGAGGGCGTGAGGTTTTCGCGAGAGAGAGAGAGAGGGCGCCTACGGTGTAGGGGTCGGGTGATGGCGTCGATGGCGGCGCAAGCGGGCGATGGAGGCGTCGGGCGTCGGCGACGGCGGCGCAAGGGCGCGATGGAGGTTTTCGCGAGAGAGAGATTCGCGCGAGAGAGATAGGTCGCGAGCTTTGGGTTGATTTGTGTCACGTGCTCAGCACGTGATATGGTTTTTATAGGGATTTTGTGGTCCAGGGAGGGACCAGGGATCCCTGGACCAGAGGATCCGCGCCCGATTTCTGGAGGCATAGTACCACTGATTGATAAGAGCATAATTATTCGAATAATATCGAATATATTGCATAATTATTCGAATAATATCGAATATATTATTGGAATAATATCCCGCATATTATTGGCAATAATATCTCAGTCAATAAATATTAGTCGCTAAGAGGACTCGAACTCGAAACCTCAGACAACATATGTCTCCATGCTTACCACTTGGGCTAAAACACTTTGACTAAAAATTGGAATGGGTAAACTTTTTATAGTGACTAGCCCCATCGCCGAAAACTCCCTTCCGGGATTTCTGGAGGCATAGTACCACTGATTGATAAGAGCATAATTATTGAAATAATATCGAGCATATTATTGAAATAATATCCCGCATATTATTGGCAATAATATCTCAGTCAATAAATATTAATCGCTAAGAGGACTCAAACCCGAAACCTCAGACAACATATGTCTCTATGTTTACTACTTAGGTTAAGACACTTTGATGAAATCTACTTCATACTTGCACAACTACATGATGTCGCCTCATAATCCTCCATAATTCGCTCTTATGCCCAAATATCAAGTAAGAAACTTCAAAAAGACTCATAGCTTAGTGCAATTAGGAGTGTTATGAGCCGGTTCGTCATTTTTTCGACTTAGTTTGAATAATATTCAATTCCTATTTTAAATTACTGAATTCAAATCAAACTCAAACAGATTCGATTAATTTTTTAGTCAAATTCTAATATATAATATTTTGTACCAGTGTTCGCAAATCACCCATGAGTTTTTGTCCATAGTTGTGCTGATTATTTGAATAAGTAAGATTTGAATAATTGAACTCTATTTTAAGTTATTTTGAGCTAAAGCTCGATTTTGTTTGAAACAAATTCGAACAATTCAAATTGAATCCGAGTTTGAATTTTATTTCCAATCGATCTCAAGTTAAAATTATTTAATTTTTTAAACTTCGAATCGAAGTTGAATAGCTTATATACTTTTCGAGTTTAAATTCAAATATCAATATTTTTATATTATTTTATTTAATTTGATTCGATTCGTTTCGTTTTCACCCCTACAGTTAACTAAGATTAAGACTAAGACTAAAATGTTAAGTAGGTTGGATTTATTAAGCTGAAATGAGCCACATAACTTGAATCAATTGACTTAAAATGGAATCGCTATTCTAGAGTTTCGAATAATATAAAATCTAGTGTTCTGAAAATCGGACCGGACCGGTCGGTTGGACCGATTGAACTGGGAACCAGTCAGATTTCCGGTCCGAGTTGACTCTGAAAACTGGCTACTCAAGAACCGGATGCGAATCGTTCTGAACCGGCAGGGAACCGGTGAACCTGGCAAATCGGAAAAACCGATCAAACCGGCTTAGTTTATTTTATTTTTGATTTTTTGATTTTTTTTTCCTTTAGCAATTTTGGTTTTTTACTAAAAATAAAAATTAAAAAATAAAATGTCAAAAACCTAGTTTGCTTTCACCCAAAGTCTCAAACGAACAAACCTGCTATTTGCTTGCAAGAAAGTCATCACCGCTAGCCTCTCGCCGTGTCGCCCTGTCTCTACCAGCCTCGCCGCGCTGCCCTGCCTCCGCTAGCCTCGCCTCGACGCCGCTAACCTCGCCCCGTCTCCAGCCTCGTTGCATCGTCGTGCTGGCATATGAAGGCAGCAATATATGGCATATTTAGAAGTGTAATTTTACATGTGCTTTATTAGTGTTCCCTATTTAAGTGTTTATCGGTGAACAAATGCTATTGTGATATAGTTTTAACTTCTAATAAGATTCTTCAATTCGTATCTAAATTTCTTGAATCCAATGGTTTTAAATTTAAAATTTTCTTTTAAACTAATCTTTTTTTCAAGAATATCGTACTGAGTTGCTGACAAAAACATATCACATGCTCGACCTAGTTGATCTAATATTGAAAAAAAGTAGTTGGATAAGCTGTTAGTTTCATATATTTATATAATACATACTTTATTATATCCCGGTTATATCCTGATTGGACCCCCGGTTAAACCGGTTGAACCTCTAAACCTCTGAACTCTTGCTCCGACCGGTTCGATGTCCGGTCCGATTTTCAGAATCTTGATAAAATCTTTATACACAGTAAGAAAAGAAAGTTGATATTATATATAAAAACCAGAATAGTTAACTTAGATGAATAAATAAATTTTAAATAGACTAATATATAACTTAAAATATTATCCTTTGCGGAATGCAAGAAGTTGAAGAGGAAGCACGAGATCACCTTATGGATAAAATCGAAGGGTCATATATGGACTTTTGCATTGTGATCTCAGAAGTGAATTTGGTGATTTCAAACCTAAGATAGTGGTGGATTGACACTGATGGCCACGCGACATGTGTGCATCAATAAAAGTTCTTTTATAATTTTGAAGAATTCAGAAATGAGAACAAGTTATTCCTATGAAACTCAACAATCTTGGACATCGATGGCTAAAAAAAACAGTAATGTTGTTGATGATCTCAGATAAGAAACTGACTCTTAACAATATATTTGTTATATGTTTTCGAGATTCGAAAGAATTTAATTTCTAAATCACTTTTAAGTAATCATAACTTTTACATTATTTTCTATTAAAAAATAAAATATTTGTAGAAAGGACTTTATAACTGATGAGATGTTCAAATTCAACATAATGACTATTAAGTCTAATTAAGATGAATAAAAATGAAAGCTCTTCTATTTATACGCTAACTCTTTCATTTATATGTTTGAGTCTTACTTTTTATGATATGATAGGGTTGGACATGCTAATTATGATGCGTTTCATAGATTAATTAATATACAAAACATACCTTCCTCTTCCGTAGTTATATAAGGTTCCACGAAGTTTGATGCAGTTTAGGTGAACCCAGTCAAGTTGTCACCCCATTAGGACCTTGTACACTAGTTGACGTTTTCCACAATAACAAGGTCCCATCAAGCCCTAACCTGCTCTATCCGTGCGACCATAGTGTTTCTGGGACAACGAAGAATCTTAATTTAATAGGCTCTCTTTGACCTTAACCTCTGATAGTCCCTGCCATACAACCAACCCCAATAAGGCTACCTATTGGGAAACCAACGTCGGACTAATGACCAAACAATACTAGAAGTACAGGCCAACGATTGTTGCCCCTAGTGCAACGTCCACTCATGTGACTAGCCAACAAGCAGCGCCTCATTTGTGCAGTCATCTACACGACCGTTCTAGGGCTCACATGGTAACGTATGTGGAACTTCCACCTCTATTGCTATATAAGGTTGTACGAGAAGGTATGATCTTTTTCTCAAACGCAAAGGCTAATTTTCTCCGTCTTTTTCTTTGAGTTCTTATGCTCTCTCGTGTGCGTGTGTGACTTCCTTCACAACCCATTGCTGATTTAACCATCAAAGGGATCACATTGATAACGTCGGGGCCAACTAATGTGGTTCGATTTGTAGGACGTTGTTCCACGCACACCCACACTCAGTCGTGCACATTGTAAGAAACGAAGAGAAGATGAAGAAATAAAATACGAGCTAGGAGAAAAAATAATTTCTGGATGATCTTATTTCTGAAGCTAATAGGCTTATTTATACAAGTTGTCAAAATAATAATAGAAATATTAAATATGATATACAATCACAATAATTATAATCATAACAATGAATATAATAAATTTAGAAATATTATTATTACTATATATTGATTCATGTCGACCTTGCTTTTGATGTCAAATATGATAAATCTTAATTAATTGAAATCAATTCGAGATTATTTTCTATTATTGTCATTACCCCGACAAACTCAACGGGAATGTATGAATGTTGAGTTTGAGTACTAACTTGGTGAAACGTTGTCTAAATAATGGTTTGGTAAATATATCAGCAATTTGATTTTCTGTAAAATGTAAGAAACTGAAAGTTGTCGAGTCACCACATGCTTATGAACAAAATGAAAATCAATCTCTATATACTTGGTACAAATATCAAAAATTGGATTTGCCACAAGATAAGTTGCTCTGATATTATCACACCAATATTTGGGCATAGTAGTTGGGAAAAAGTGCAATTCTGAAAGAAGAGATTGTAGCCAAATAATTTCGGACGTCATGTTAGCTATAACTTATATTCAACTTTAGAACTTGAGCAAGAGACTGTAAATTGCTTCTTTGAAAGACAGGAAATACGATTTCGCCTAAGAAATATGGCATACCCACTAGTAGAACATTTATCTTAGGGAGATTCAGCCCAATCTGCATCACTGTAGGCAATTAATTCTCGTAAGAACTGACAATATAAAAGAAGATCATGTAGAATAGTGTCTTTGAGGTAGCGAAGAATTCTCTTAACACATTCCCAATGGTGTTGAGTAGGAGAATGCATAAATTGACAAACACGATTGACAGTGAAAGCAATATTGGGTAGTGTAATGATAATATATTGTAGGGTATCAACAATACTTTGGTAGATCTGGGGATCTGTCATTAAAGAGGATGATGAAGGTACAATAAAACCACCTTCAATGATTAGTGTAGAGATAGGACATGCACTATCCATTTTATCTCGTTATAGAAGTCCAGTAATATATTTGCTTTGAGAAAGAAGATAACCATCAGAATGTGAGAGAAATTCTATACCAAGTAAAAAATTGAGCATCGTCAAGATCATGAATAGGAAACTCTTGATGAAGAATATGGAGTAAAGTAGCAATATTATTTTGATCACTACCCGTTATTAAGATATCATCCATATAAATCAGAACAAATATTGAAAATTCTTCATTGTATTTGTAGAATAGAAAAGAGACAATTTTTGAGTCAGAGAATCCCTGAGTCTGAAGCCAGGTAGATAGACGATGAAACCATGCACGAGGTGCTTGCCAAAGACCATATATAGATTTTTGAAGTTGATAAACATGTGTCAGGAGTTGTGAGTGGATGAATCTAGGTGGTTATTCCATAAAAATAATTCCTTCAAGGTGTCCATGAAGGATAGCATTGGAAACATCTAATTGATAGTATTGGCCAATTGGAGATATCGGCTATAGATAATAACAATCTGATAGTTATAATTTTAACGGCTGGACAAAAAGTATCATTAAAGTCAATATCTAGTTGTTGATTAAAGTCTTTAGCAACAAGGCGGGCTTTGTAACGTTAATAGATCCATCTGCACAATACTTGATTTGGTAAACCCATTTTGAGCCCACAATATTCATAGACAAAGTACGAGGAACTAAGCTCCAGGTTGCGTTGTGAAGAAGAGCATCAAACTTTGTAGTCATCGTAGCATGCCAATTTGTATCTTTGACTACCTATGTAAATCTAGAAGGTTCAACAAAATTTGAAAAAGGAATATGAGCATGTGGAAGAGGATAACGAGTGGAAATTGGTTGATATCGTGCATAAATATCACTTAGAGGAAGCATTCGACGAGGAGTATCATCATCAGAGCTACTCAGAGTGAGTGATCAGACTAATGGGAATCAGAACTAGAGAGTGGATCACCACTAGCCGCTGAGTCTACAAGAATTTGTGGAGATGAAGCAAGGCCCAAGATACCATCCCCTTGTACTTTCAATACGTTCTGATGAAACATGACTAAAGATATCATTCCCCCTTGTACCTTCAACATATCCTGATAGAGCAATTTATGTGGATTCTAGTATACTACTTTAACTTATGTTTAAAATAAGATCATAAGCAAGGATAACATATATAACCAAAGATATGGAAAAATGAGTAATTTGGAGGGTGATTATAAAGTCTCTCCAAGGGGCACTTGTTTTGAAGTAGTGGAGTGGGGTAAACGATTGATAAGGTAGACTGCGATTTGAATGACATCATCCCAAAACTTAAGCAGAACTGATGCATGATTAAGAAGAGCTAAGGAAGTTTCAATTACATGACGATGTTTTCTCTAGGTGGATTCATTTTGTTCAGGAGTGTGGGGATAAGAAACTCGATGAAAGATACCAGAGGAGGTAAGATGATGATGAAACATTTGATACTCGCCTCCCCAATCAGAATGAATGGGGAGTATTTTGCCATCGAAATAACGCTCAGCATTCTTTGGAAAATGACAAAAAATATCAAAGAGATCAGATTTTCTTTTCATTGGAAAATAACTCTCAATACACACACACACTGAGTAGCGCACACATGGGCAAATTTATGGCTTTTAAATTTTTGAGGGTTTCTAGTGGTTTTAGAGAGATTAGATACAATTATTGTTTACCACGGGGTTACTTAGTAAACGACTAGGAAGATTGAAAAATTTTAAAATAAAAGAAACAAAGTAGAGCCTTCTATGGTTCTAGAAAAAGCTTTTAAGCTATCATGCTTTATTCAAACTATTAAGAACAATACAATACAGCAAAAAGTAGTGTAAGGAAATTGTAGTAGGAAATTACATAGACTGGAAATTACATACAATAGGGAAATTACACACTTACAGAACTAAAGCACACTTGCGCTAAGACACACTAAGCTTGCACACACTTCTCTTGCTCATCTTCGATAAACAATTGGAGGTAGCAAAACTTGAAAATTTTGATGAACAATAGCAAAAGCTTGACAAAGATTGGAAATTATATTTTGACGACTAAAAAAATATAATTGCTAGAAAACAAAGTAACAAAGTTAATCATATGAACCTAGCAGAGTCTACTACTACATCTGTTACTTCAAAACCACCAATACTCCAATATCCAAAAAGTTCCATAAGAACTATGGATTATAGACATGGTCATCCTTCTAGAACAGAAATAACTCCCTACATAAACAATAATCATTTACTTATAACCATAGGAAAAAGGAGATCATCCAAAATTACATAGTTTGGGAAGAACACTATCCTTTTAAATATAACTAAGTATGATTATCCTCAGATATATGATACCTATATAGAAAGTTGATATGTTGTGTGTCACACAGTATATTAACTTTGTTTTTTATTTTTTTTAATTAAGCTTTCAATTGCATTTTTTAAGCTTTGAGTTTAAGGTTTAGGATATAGTATTTAGACTAAAAAACATTTTTTATTAATTTTTTAAGTTTTGGGTTTAGGGTTTAGGGTATAATATGGTTTAGAATTTAGGGTTTAAAATTTAGGGTGTAGGGTATAGTATTTAGGGCGTGTATTTTTTTTACCTAAATATTATCCTAAACCCTAAACATTAACTCAAAGATTAATAAAAAAAATAAAATCACCATTGATATGTTGCTCGTACACAGACGTAGACTATGCGACGCACAACATATCAATACTATATACATAGATTTTATCCTGCACAACCACCATTGTCGATCATCGTGGGCGTCCCTCATAAGCAAATTGATCGGGGCACCTAGAGATGATCCGGACACCCCGACCTATGAGGTTCACCCATGGTGGTCACTTACCGTGAGTGTGTAGGGTATCAATGTTATATATATATATAGAGAGAGAGAAAGAATTCATAGTTTAGAATTTAATATTTGAATTATAATAATTAAGTTAATTTTTTTTAAAAAAATACATTCAGTATTCATAAGATTATATATAGAGAGAGAAATGATATTCTACCTGATGCTTCATGAGTGACACGCCCATGTGACACTGCAAACTCGATTTTTTAATTAAAAAAATACATTCATTCTCTTTCCCCGTTCGCTCTTTTTAGTATTAAAAAATATATATATTTCTCTCTCCCCTTTCCCCTCCATTATAAAAACCTTCACTCTTTCTTCACTTTCCCAAATTCTAAATTTCCCTCGCTCTCACACCCTTCTCCTTCGCCACCGTCTTTCGTCCCTCTTGCTCCTACCCTCGCGGTCGTCTTTTGTTGTTGCCACTCTTTCCTTTGCCAAACACAAACAAAATTACCTCAAGGCTTTTCTTGCCAGTCGATGAAGATCCTCAAACTTAAACAAAACCCGATGCTGCCGCCCCCACCCCTTTCATCTTGCCTTGTAATTTTTTAATTAGGGTTTTCAATTACAACATCAGCTATTACAGTATTCTGGTGATACACATTATATAAATTAAACTATCTCAAAGTTGCTGCTACAACTTTGTTATTGCTATAATTTTGAAACTGTTAAAACCTTGAAACTGCTACAATAGGAAACTTATTGTAATTTTTTGGTTATCTTATTTGCAGGAAACTTGACAAACGTCTACATTACAAAATTTTATAAGATGTTACAACGTAGATGTCCTAGTATACAAAACTGAGATACATTATGTAATTATTTAAGTAAAATCAGCTATAATATTATTTATAGTTGGTCAACAGTAGATTGGTAACATTATTTACTCTACTGCTAAAACGTGATAGCAAACTAGCTCTACTTAACCACGTTGTAGCAACTACCTCAAACTAACTGCTACAACATTGTAGTAGATTTTGTACAAGTACTTGCTACACATTGTAGTAGCTATTGAACAATAACTGCCACATCATCAAATATATATACAAGTATTTGCAACAGATTGTAGTAGCTACTGGACAAGAATTGCTATAACGTTAAACATATGTTATAGCAGTTACTGGTTAATAGCTGCTACAAGCTCAAACTAGCTTTATTTGTCAGTAGAACTACTACACATTATAACATCTACTTTATAATACCTATGATACAAGCTTCGCAATCTGGCAGCAAAAACAAAGGTGATGCTGTCTCTCTCAAACCTCCACACTCAATCGTAAGCCCTCCATATCTTGTATATATATTTTCTATAAAATAAATTTTATTGTAAGTGAGCTTTCATTTATTAGAAATATTAATTTTTATGTTATATAATTTGCAGGAAACTTCGTAAATAGTTCGGTCAATGGTAAGTCATTTCATTTTAAGTTGTAATTCCCTATAACACAAATAAATTATTTATATGTGATTTTAAATGATGTATTTAATATATGTGAAAACATATATTGTCTTTAAAGGTCAGCAGGTTGGGAATTAAGACATCTAAATAGAAGAATCTAAACAAATTGAAAGTTTTAAGGGTTTGTGATTTTACACCAGAACTACAAAATTAAAAAGGTGACAAAACGGACTTTTGAAACACATTATGATAAAAATTTAGTAGCTACATCCTTTACATAGACAGGAAAAGTAAAGTCGTGTACAATATGAAGTTCAAACTCTCAAAGAAAGTAATTGAAAGCGAAAAATTTTAGAGTTTAAGGTTAATATAATGAATTTTAACAGATTCAGGAACAAACAAAATCATTCATTACACATTAGTGATGATGAATAGATATGTTATTTCAAGTTATGTTTATAAGTCTTGTTAGATTATCTTCTGCCTTAAAACTCTTGAACATCCTAAAACTTGTATAATATATTTCATTCTAGTTATCGTTGTTTTTATTTGGAATTTCTAGTTGGATAGATTTTATTTCATCGTGTATATCTGTAACATGAAATCTAAAGCTATTATAGCAGATATTGCCGTGTTCTGATATCCGAGTCAAAAGTTATGATGTTTAAAAGTTTAATTACTATATAGTTGTAACAGCTACTCGACAGTAATTATTATATCATGTAGCAGCTATTTAGTAATGGTTGCTACACATTGTAGTGACTATTAATTAATTATTTTATAACAACTATAAATTTTGTTTTACGAGAGTGGAAAAAAAATTTAATAATTAAGATTATTTAATTTGTTGTGAATGACAATGATTTAATATTTATTAATCTCTAAATTTATTTTATTATTTTCACACATCTTTGTTGACAATAAAAAAAATTAACTTTAACAACACTACTTTTTAAGGTAAAAAGATAAAAAAATTATATGTGCTATGATTCTTCTATATTCTAAAACTAAAGACATAAGTAAATAATTTAAATATAAATTTTTTAAAAAAGAATTTATAATTTTATTTTTTTAATATAATAATCTTAAATCGTAATGAACCGCATATGAATTATACACAAATCATGAATTGACGATATCAAATCATGAATTATAACTATCATTGATGATTAAAATTAAAGATCAAACTTAAAAATTATCAAATCGACGATTTCAAATCATCAATCCCGAATTAGAGTCAGTTCTAATTAACGCGATCCCATATCCGAACGTCTAGCCATCACCAACGCTTCGAAAAGATATCCATACCCATACGTTAATCGGACTGGATCCTTTGGGATAGAGGATCCCTCTCTTGTCTGTCCCGCACTCGTCGGCGACGACCGATGAATCGTCCGATCGTCGATCGGATATCATCGATAGTTTTTGATTGTCGTACCGAATCAAATGATAACCTGAAAGAACGGTAAATCGATTGGAATCGCTGCAATTGTAATCTCATCGAATTCGACGGTGAATCCAATGAGATCGTAATTGTGACAATCTTGACGGGTTCACCATATCTTAGGGTCTAATTTTGTTAGATTGCCGGTAGTATTCGATGATGATCGAACGACTTATTAATTATCATCGAAGAGTAAAACAAATGAAATAAGAGGTAAAGTGTGACTGAGGATCTATCCTCTACGTTAATAAGCTGGTTGAAGGTTTGTGGGAAGAAGCGATGCGGAAATCATGCCTCGTACGTCACAATATATTTTTAAAATGCGACGTAAACGTTGCGCAAAAAAGTAGTGTATTACCTGTTTAATGAGTAAAATTATTCCCATGCAGAATAAGGCACATTGATCGATACTACATCTAGCGAAATATCGCATCCACGCTTTCAAAAACTCAAGTCATCCACCACCGTCTCCAAGACGCCGATGTATTTATATTGTGATTTAATGGCATTAATAAAATAATTAAATACGAGGTCCTTAATTTGACGCAATGTCTCCTAAAGACTTTAGAAGGAACCCAACGCTTGATTGGGCATCTTCACATGCTAGCTTTTTACTTATCAAATAATCATCATATTCACAATTCAATCTTATATTTTATAAATTTATTTTTTAAAATGGAACGTAAATGTGGAGACGTTAAATATTTTCTGATTTATTTTAATAATCTATAAAAATTATTATAAAATTGAATCGTACCATTTATCTGTTACTTGATTACTAATGTTTTTAATTACCAAATAATCAGTTAACTGTGTATAAATAATTAAAATAATATTAAAAAATACCTTTTAAAAATCGCGTATAGAACAAGATAGGTGGTACCTTTTAGACGCTTGGGATCATGATCCACCCAGCCACCCAACATCTGAACATAGAAGGGTTTACGGCGACTAAAAAAAAGGCAGTCTTTGATTTGACGCAATGCTTCCTCCAGATCGGACAGCATTAGGAAATCTTCAATTGAGATATGTTATAGAATTTTTTTAATGAGATAATAATTTTAATAACGTTCATCGTTTGAATAATCTTTTTAAATAATTTTTCGATTTATGTTATTAATTAATAGAAAATTTTTATAAAATTAAATCGGTAGAAGATTAACGATTCAAATTAGATATATGAATTTAAAAATAAAAAAAAACCCGCTTAGGTAGACATCCTGTCACATTTTTCTATTTACAAAATAATCAAACTGTGTAGAATTTATTAAAATGATATTAAAAAAATTATCACTAATTAAATAAAAAGTCATGTATTGACAGTTTGTTATGTCAATTATTTATAGTTATTAAATTAATATCGAAAAGCTTTCCCGTCCTTATAGTCATTCTTATGATCAATCCACCACCACCGAAGGAAGAACCTGCTCATATAATAAAAATATATCGGCACTTAGCTAATTACATAGTTAAAATTGTCAAATATTCAAATCATATACTTAAAATTTAAAATTACGATAATTTACCAAAGGATATACGTAACAATTAAAAATTATCAAAGAGCGTCCCATGGTTTATATTTTACTAAAGGGCGCACTCATTATAGTGAACTCTCTTATACCCCTCCTGTTATCAATTGTCTTTCTCTTTCTCTCTCAGTAATAAATTCTGAGACGTCAGCACATGCAACGTGACTTAATTTCTGATTTTTATTTTAAAATAATATATTATGGAATCGGCGCTAAATTAAAAAATGTAAGGTAAAAATCGAAAAAAAATTCACTTAAAAAATTTCTCATCCAACGTGATTTAAAAATATAAATAAATGATTTTTATTTTTGATTAATAGAAATTAATATATTAAATAATATTTAATAAATAAATTAATGTATAAAAAGTTTTTTGAAATAAACGGTTGGATTTAAAAATATAAATAAATGATTTTTATATTTGATTAATAAAAATTAATATATTAAATAATATTTAATAAATATATTAATAAATAAAAAAAATTTTGAAAAAAATTGATCGTGGGCCTGAAATATTTTATTTCAAGCCCACGTTGGGCCTGAAATCTTTTGATTCAGGCCCGACGTGAATTCAATTTTTTTTCTATTTGAAAAATATATTAATATATAAAAAAACCTATCAAAACACTTAATTTCATATTCAAATGCAGGGCTTGAAGTCATCCCAGGAGGGTCTGAAGTCAAATAACTTCAGATCCTATAAATAATTAATTTAATAAATAATAATTAAACATAAAAAATATTGTTAATATTAAAAAATTTTCAGTGCCCTTTGGCCTGAAGTCATCCGACTTCAGGCCCAAGGAGGGCCTGAAGTCTGATGACTTCAAGCCCTCCATTATTAAATATAAAAAAAAATTATAAAAATTATAATATATAATTACATATTATTTATAATTTTTATAAAAAAGGTATAATATATAATTACATAATAATAAAATACTATAGGAGTGGTTTAGGTATATCAGTGAGTTTTGAGCAAAACTCACTGATGGACCTACCATATTTGGAATTCTGAAAACTCTATATCAATAGACAGGGTTGAGCTAGGAGATGAGATTTTGGATGCCGAAACTAACGTGATTTAAAAATACCCCTCCTATAGCATTGGTGATACAGCAAGATTAGAGGTTTCGACATCCAAAATCTCATCTCCTAGCTCAACCTTGTCTACTGATATAGAGTTTTCAGAATTCCAAATATGGTAGACCCATTAGTGAGTTTTGCTCAAAACTCACTGATATACCTAAACCACTCCTATAACATTTTATTATTATGTAATTATATATTATACCTTTTTTATAAAAATTATAAATAATATGTAATTATATATTATACTTTTTATAATTTTTTTTATATTTAATAATGGAGGGCCTGAAGTCTGATGACTTCAGGCCAAAGGGCACTGAAAATTTTTCAGAATCTTGCTATAGAGGTTTTGGCACCCAAAATCTCATCTCCTAGCTCAACCTTGTCTACTGATATAGAGTTTTCAGAATTCTAAATATGGTAGGTCTATCAGTGAGTTTTGCTCAAAACTCACTGATATACCTAAACCACTCCTATAACATTGGTAATACAGCAAGATTAGAGATTTCGACACCCAAAATCTCATCTCCTAGCTCAACCCTGTCTACTGATATAGAGTTTTCAGAATTCCAAATATAGTAGGTCTATCAGTGAGTTTTGTTCAAAACTCACTGATATACGTAAACCACTCCTATAACATTGGTGATACAGCAAGATTAGAGGTTTCGGCACCTAAAATCTTATCTCCTAGGTCAACCCTGTCTATTGATATGGGGTTTTCAGAATTCCAAATATGGTAGGTCCATCAGTGAGTTTTGCTCAAAACTCACTGATATACCTAAACCACTCCTATAACATTGGTGATACACCACGATTAGAGGTTTCGACACCCAAAATCTCATCTCCTAGCTCAACCCTGTCTACTGATATAGAGTTTTCAGAATTCCAAATATTGTAGGTCCATCAGTGAGTTTTGCTCAAAACTCACCGATATACCTAAACCACTCCTATAGCATTGGTGATACAGTAAGATTAGAGGTTTCGACACCCAAAATCTCATCTCCTAGCTCAACCCTTTCTACTGATATAGAGTTTTCAGAATTCCAAATATGATAGGTCCATCAGTGAGTTTTGCTCAAAACTCACTGATATATCTAAACCACTCCTATAACATTTTATTATTATGTAATTATATATTATATATTTTTTATAAAAATTATAAATAATATGTAATTATATATTATAATTTTTATAATTTTTTTTATATTTAATAATGGAGGGCTTGAAGTCATCAGACTTCAGGCCCTCCTTAGGCCTGAAGTCGGATGACTTCAGGCCAAATGACACTGAAATTTTTTTAATATTAACAATATTTTTTATGTTTAATTATTATTTATTAAATTAATTATTTATAGGATCTGAAGTTATTTGATTTCAGACCCTCCTGGGATGACTTCAGGTCCTGCGTTTGAATCTGAAATTAAGTGTTTTGATAGGTTTTTCATATATTAATATATTTTTAAATAGAAAAAAAAATTTGAGTTCACGTCGGGCCTGAATCAAAAGATTTCAGGCCCCACGTGGGCCCGAAATAAAAAATTTCAGGCCCACGCTGGGCCTGAAATAAAAATATTTTAGGCCCACGGTCTTTTTTTTCAAAATTTTTTTATTGATTAATATATTTATTAAATATTATTTAATATATTAATTTCTATTAATCAAATATAAAAATTATTTATTTATATTTTTAAATCCAACCGTTTGTTTCAAAAAACTTTTTATACATTAATTTATTTATTAAATATTATTAAATATATTAATTTCTATTAATCAAAAATAAAAACCATTTATTTATATTTTTAAATCACGTTGGATGAGAAATTTTTTAAGTGAATTTTTTTTTTCAATTTTTACCTTACATTTTTTAATTTAGCGCCGATTCCATAATATATTATTTTAAAATAAAAGTCAGTAATTAAGTCACGTTGCATGTGCTGACGTCTCAGAATTTATTACTGAGAGAGAAAGAGAAAGACAATAGATAACAGGAGGGGTATAAGAGGAAGTTCACTATAATGAGTGCGCCCTTTGGTAAAATACAAACCATGGGACGCCCTTTGGTAATTTCCAATTGTTACGTACGCCCTTTGGTAAATTGCCGTTAAAATTATCCACTCACAGATATTATTTATTTGAAAATAAAAATCGAAAAAGATCGAGTGGTGTTGCACCAAACTCAATTAACGAGAAAGATAAAAAACATAAAATAATTTCGAAAACCCGAAAAACTCTCAAATTGGTGGTTGCACCAAATTTGAGCTACCCCGGTCTGATACTACTTGTTGGATCAAGAAGAACGATAGAGGGGGGGTGAATATCGTAAAACGTTTCGGATTCTAAAAGAGAATAGGCAGCGGAAAATAAAGAAACACAAACGCGAACTCAAGCGATTTTACTTGGTTCGAAGTCGCGGTCGGCTCCTACTCCAAGGCCCACGGTCGTTGACCGTTTACTGCGGGCAATTCTATATGTGCGCAAATGTTTACAGAGAAATTTTATAGTTGTAGTACAGTAAACTGAAAATTAAGCTCTTTCGTTACCGACGCCCGGTGTGGATTGTACTTCGGAGCGGAGGGTCGTCGTCGGCGCTTCAATCTCGAGATGGGAGGTTTCCGGAGCAGAGCGCTTAAGTCGAAGAGCGTAGTAGCGTTGGAAGAATGTGTTGAGAAGCCTTGGGGGTCGAGCTCCTTATATAGTGAGCCTGGGGGCGCCCGGGACGTTGGGGGCGCCCTTCACGTGTCACTTGATCCGGCAAACTCTCGGTCAGCCATTATCCCTCTAGGATCGGGCTGAGGTTTGACGGGGGCGTCCGGGACGCAAGGGGCGCCCGAGTTGACTCGGCCCGCTGGCTTGAACTCTATCCGCTTCGTTAGCTTGGACCCAGGGCGCCCGAGGCATCCGGGGCGCCCGGGAGCATGGGGGCGCCCCGCCCAGTGAGCTTCCGAAGCGTATTCTTGCTAACTCTTGTTTGGCTTTTACCTGGGGCGCTCGGGACCTCCCGGGCGCCCAACACAGCTGCTGCCTCTCTCCTTTGAGGCGTTCTGAGCTGCAGAAACTCTTTCCTTCGGTCCTGCATCCAGGGTTAGTACCAACCATGATAAAGCAAGTATGTTAGTGAGTCTTACAGTCGTAGCTGTCTTGGTTCTGAATTTGGGTCTCCAAAATGGAACCCTAGGTCGAACCGACGCCTAATGTTCCCTCGACGGGGAACGCGTCCTCACTTACTCCTCTCAGGAGAATTTACCTGTTGCCAACCGGCTCCTCCGGTTGGACTTTGGCCCAGCAGTCCTTCGCCAGGTGCCTAGCAGTCCTTTGCCAGGTCTTCGTTACCAAGCAGTCCTTCGCCTGGTGCCTAGCAATCCTTCGTCAGGTCTTAGATTCCCAGCAGCCCTTCTCCAGGTGCCTAGCAGTTCTTCGCCAGGTCTTAGATTCCCAGCAGCCCTTCGCCGGGTGCCTAACAGTCCTTCGCCAGGTCTTAGACTCCTAGTAGCCCTTCGCCAGGTGCCTAGCAGTCCTTCGCTAGGTCTTTGTTTCCTGACAGTCCTTCGCCAGGTGCCTAGCAGTCCTTCACTAGGACTTTGTTTCTTGGCAGTCCTTCGCCAGGTGCCTAGTAGCCCTTTGCTAGGACTTTGTTTCCTGACAGTCCTTAGCCAGGTGCCTAGCATCCCTTCGCTTGGACTTTGTTTCCTGCACACTTAATGAGCACATTAGATAACAAACAATACTTAACTTTGAATCCTTTGCCAATATCAAAACAAGGTTCGATATGGTGCTTCCTGCACCATCAACTTCATCTCAAAAGAGTCCTAGAGCAGAATTTTCTGAAAACAGGGCAACACCTACATTTTCAGCACCAATCAGCCCCGAAATCGCTTAAAAATCAGTTGGTTCCACCCCTAGTCCATGCTCAACTCCTTCATCAAGTAATCCTGTGATTTTAGTGGAAAATGAGGGAGAAATCAGCCCCGGAACCAACATCACAGCAGCTACATCGAGTGGGACAGCAGCTCACAAATCAACCCCTCCAAATTCGGTTCAAGAGGAAGAAATGAGGGTGCCCTTGCCCTTTCGACAGCGGAAAACTCAAGCCAAAAGACAAGTGGAGGAGGAGAAAGCCAAAGAGTACAATGAGCTGGTAAAACTTTTTAGCAAAGTAGAAATTAATGTACCTTTGTTGACCATGATTAAACAGATTCCTAAGTATGCTAAGTTCCTGAAAGAATTATGTGTTCACAAAAAGAAGCTTAAGAAGAATGAGTTGGTCAGTTTGGGGAAAAATGTTTCAGCACTTATTCATGTCATTCCTCAGAAGTGCGAAGACCCTGGAGTTTTTACTATATCTTGTGAGATTGGGAGGACCATGTTCCATGATGCTATGCTGGATTTAGGAGCCTCCATTAATGTGATGCCCAGGTCAGTCTTCCAGATGCTTGGCATTGGTCCTCTACAGCCCACTGGAGTGGTAATTCAGTTAGCTGACAGAAGCCAGACCCATCCAGCAGGGGTTATTGAAGATGTTTTGGTAAAAGTGAAGGAGTTGATTTTCCCTACTGACTTCTACATTCTATACATGGAAGGAGAATATCTTGCACATAGATCCCCACTTATCCTTGGGAGACCTTTTCTAAAGACTGCCAGAACAAAAATTGATGTTTATGCTGGCACACTTTCGATGGAAGTGGGGGACACAGTAGTTCAGTTTAGTATTTTCGACTCCATGAAGTATCCTAGGGAAGATCACTCTATTATGAGCATGGACATCCCAGATGAGACTGTTGAGGCACATTTAATTGCTGAGGATATGGCATTTGACATAGTGGGAGGAGATTTGATTTCAGAGAAAGCTGAGGATGCATCAGTTGTGAAGGCATTGGAGGAGATAGATGGAAAAGCATGTGACAGCTTTGAATTCGAAACTAAAGCTTTACAGGACCCTTCTTATCTTTTATTTTGTGATGATAGTGCTATTAATGGTCCTAATTTTTCTAATAGGGTTGTTGCAGAGATTACTGAGGAAGCATGCATGGGAGATGATTCTACAGGTGTAGGGGATTACACAGAGCCCCAGGGACCACCATCATTGACTAATACATTAGAAGATTCAGAGGATGAGCCAGGAAGTGTAGGGACTTGCATGGTGGAAGCAAGAGCCCAAGAATCACCTGTTTTAGTTGAGTGTCAACCAAAACCTGAACTTGAAGTGGAGCATGTACTTGACCAGGAGGAGGCCATGGATACATCTACTCTTGTAGAACCTCCAGGTATTCTTCAGCACGATCAGGTAAGTATTCCTCCTATTTCTTTGGAAAAATCAATAGAGGAGCCTCACTCTGATTTTATTGTCCATGATGGATTTCTTGATATATCCTTTGTAGAATTTGATTGTGAAAAATTCTAAGAGGTACCTAGTGTTGAATTTGTTGAATGTAAAGCATGTTGTGATACATATCATGAAAATGCTGATTGTGAAAAATTCTTGGAGGTGCCTAAAATTGATTTGGTTCATTGTGATAAATTTATTGACACATCTTCTATAGAAATTTTTTGTGAAAAACCTGTAGAGATACTAAAAATTGATTTCATTGGTTGTAATACATTGCTTGATACATCCTTGGTGGAAGATAATTGTGAAAATTCCAGTGAAGTATCCAAAATAGATTTCATTGGTGGTGATAAGTTTCTTGACATATCTTTGGTGGATATTAATTGTAGAAAACTCATTGAGGTACCAAAAATTGATTTTATTGGATGTGATGCATTTTTGGATACATTTTATATAGAGACTGATATTTTTTCATTTCTTTCTTATCCTGCACGCATGGGAGAGGTATTACATGGTTTTGCAGGGTCCCGAAGACTTCTGGAGTGGGTACTCCGTCTAAACAGTCTTAAACCTCCTGGAAGGATTTCCAAAAAGCATCAAGAGGGAGGAGATGATCTTACTTTAATTCGAAACACTCTACCTTTTAAATGGCTCTTGTACCTAAATCATCTTCGGCCACCTGAACATCTTGCTGTAAAGTCTAAGTGTGGGGGAGTAATGCACCATAAGATTGATCAAATGAAGGAAACTCTCTCAGCTACCCATACTCCACCACTGCCACGATGGAGGTTATTTCTTGATAGACTCCGACCGCCAAAAATAAAGGGGAGTTTACTCTTTCTTGCATTTTTTTAATTGCATGTTTCATTTTTATGTTTTATAAGAGTAGATTTTTCTTTTAAAATGAGTTTTTGCTAATAAATGCGTGAGTAGAGTAGAATGAATGAATAAATAGACATTGTAAATACCATGTTATTTCTTTTGTCAAATTTTCTTAATGAATAGGAATAAATGTATCCCTTTAGGTTGTTTTCATGCCATTTTAGAGTCTCTTGAAAATAAATTAAATTTGGTTGTTAAACTTAGTGTTTGAGCTCATGGATGAAATCTTGGATGCTTGAGTACTACTTGGCTAGAGATTCTTAATTAATGACTTGAGATGAATTATTTGTACCTAGTGAGAATTAGCCTTATTTTTGTGACACACATATGTGATTGTACTCTAGAACTTGCTTAGGTTCTTTCAAACCCATAATTCTATGATTGGATCACATTTATAGAGGCTACTCAATTTTGTTTTCCTTTCCATATCAATTCATGGTAATAATCAAGTTTATTCTAATTTCTTTTCCATACCTCCTTCTTTTAACCATACTTTTCTATGAACTTGCTTGTTTGGGATGTTTCTTGATGTTACTTTGTCCGAGACGGACAAAAGATCAAGTGTGGGGGAGGTGGCTAGTGTTTTGGAATCATTTTGTAGCAAGGATGCATTTCATTTCAAAGAGAAAAAAAATTTGTGAGGTTGATTCAAAAAGGTGCCAAGTAGAGTTGAGTTTGGTATCAAGAACAAGTGGGAAGAAGTAGTTAAGGAGGAAAACAATTGAAGCATCTAGATTCTTGATCATCATTTGAAGATCCAAGGAAGTTGTGCCAATTTGAATTCGGCTGAAGAAGAGAGGAAATTTTGTGCAAAAGAAGAAAGGGAATGGCCAAGCAAAGTATCAAGACTGAAAAAAATAGAGAAAGAAAAATTTTGTGAAGCATGTGTTGGTCACAAATGGTTTGGATCAAGAATTGGGAAGTTGGAATTATGGAAGTTAAGATCAGCAACACTTTGTAAAGTCTGAATTGAAGCTGTAAAAAAAAAAAATCTGAAATCAGTGAAGGCAATATGTGCCAAAACAGAGAAAAAAAAACAAAACAAATTCTGTGCCGATCAGTAATGGAAGTGCAGCGGAACTGATCTGAAACTAATGTGGCTGCTGCAAGGATTAAGAACAAACCACTCGACAGCAAGGTTGAGAATGTAAGCTGCAAATGCAGCTAGAAAAGAAAAAAAATAGAAGGTTATGTTTCCATAAGTCAGTTTTGAATCAAGATGAAGCTGAAATTGGGTTTTCAAAGCTGTGAATCACGGAATGAAGTACATAAATGTATAAAAGAAGTTTGAGTATCCCCACTGCTGATCAAAGCCGAGAAAAAAAAATGTGGCTGCTCAGAACAAAAGAAAAAAATGCAGTTATGAAAAGGAAAAAAAATAGCAGCTACACTTCATTTGGAAGATCACAACAGAGTTGGATTAGAGCTGATTCTGATAAGGATTTGGGAGCTGAGCACATTATGACTGAACAAAATGAAGACTAAGAACAGGAAGAAACAGCCGACCATAAAAAGAGAAGAAGAAAAAAGGAAACACAAAGAGACACAAATGGCACGAAAATGAAGTTTTGGTACCATGGAACAAGTGAAGTTTTCTCTCATCTGAATTTAAGCCTTGCTCCACTATATTTCTGACTTTGCTAGAGGATTAAAAAAAAAAGAAGAAGAAGAAGAAAACAAAACAAAGTGGCACACAAAAACAAAATTGGCACATTGAGACCAACAAATTTTTTTTCATCCGAATCAAGGGGCAAAGCCAAATTTTTACTCCACCACACTTTTGACTTCCATAGAGGACTATAAAGAGGGCAAAGTGCATTATAAAAATTTTTGAGCAACCAAGTTTCCCATTTCATCAATTTCTCTATTTCCTAAGCTTTTACTTCATTCTTCCATTTCATATGTCTTTCATTTGTTTGAATAAACTTTTATAGATGTGGATCCGAATCATGAATAATGGTAGAGAGTAGATAACAAGCAAGCCTATGGTAGTGCAAAAAGCATTTGTGTTTGAGTAAGCTCTACTCTCATCATGTACTTAGAACTTAGGAAGAGAACCACCAAAAACTCCCCTTGAGAGGTTTAGTGAGTTAAATTCATCTCAATGAATCATGAAGGATGAAATTGCTAAGTTGTTGATTTAAGGACGAGATACTAATCCATAGAGCTTAAATTTTTGAGAATTGACAACCTTAGGTAATTTCTTTTCAATTGCTTCTAACTATGTTTGGAAAGAATCTAAGGGATACATATTTAGTAGTTTTCACGAGACGCTCAAGCTTAAGTGTGGGGGAGTTGATAAGTGTTATTTTATTGATCATTTCAGATTCTTAAATCCATGTTTGACCCACATTTTACTTGCTTAATATTGAATTTAGCCTAGGTTTCATGAATTTATTCTATTTTGGGCTTTATTGTAAATCTTGATATATTTGAATTATTTTGCTACTAATTGTTGATCTACTTTTGTAGGCTTGGAAGGATCATGGACCTGTGTTATGCTAGGTCAAACTTGAGTCAGAAGTGGACCCGGATCGAGTGATCAAGCATCGGCTAATATGGGTCGTCTGATTCAAAAACGGTTAGATCTAGGCCATCTGAGAATTTTGAGGCAATCCGAGCTAGGGTTAATGTTAATCAAGCACTTGGATCAAGATATGAAGATTTCATCCAAATCAGAGATCATCTAGCCGTTGGATCAAGATCAGAGGGATCTAGACCATTCATTCAAAGATCAGGTTGATCTGAGCCATCCGTTGCAAATCTAGAAGATCCGAGCTACTGAGAGGCAGATCCTGACTCTTGATCAAGATCTAGAAAGTCTGATTCAAATCTGAAGAGATCTAGCCATTGGATGGAGTTAAGTGAATCTCGGCCGTTCATTGCTAAAACTATATTAACTGCTTCCTCTGATCAGATCGGCTTGTCGCGTCTTCTTCGCCGAGATCAGTTTCTTTGTTCTTCCTTCATTGTTCTTCATTTTTTCTCCGATTTTCTTCATCAGAGGGCGTGACCTCATTGATTTCGATCTTTGATCCGGATCTAGATTGTTGGGAAGATCTTTCTGTGGAAATTCCAGCTCCAATTCAGCCAAAAACAGAGCTGGTTGAGGGTTTCGTCAGATCTGCAATTTGATCGCTTGGATCCCGTTTGCGTGTCATTTCCATCCATCTGAGCTATTTGGAGGGTCCTCTAGAGTGCTCTGATCATCTCCAACTCATCATCTCAACACGACACAAGGAGATCGAGGAGATCGGATTGCTTCTTCAGTTTTGAGCAGAGTTGAGCTGGATTGATTCGCAGAGGTTAATTCCCAGTGATCTGTGGATGCTAAGGGGTTCGAGGCTCACTCTTGTGTGATGGCAAGAATATCTGGAGCTAAGGGAAGGGATCGATGCTAGTTTTCTTATTGAATTTTCAGTCTCGAGCAGTAGATCTAATTTCTGCAATCTATTCCATTTCTGAACTTTGTATCAGCTATTTAGTTTTCTTGTATGAATCATTTCTGCCTTAGTTAGGTTTAAATTCTGCAAGTTAATTAGACATATTGCTTGTTAGTGAACAACTCCAGTTAATTTCAGTTCGTTTCAGATTTAAGTTCTTGCGTATCAGTCCAGTTTCTGCATAACAGTTCCTTCATTGTGTATCAGGTTTTATTTTCAGTTTCTGAATGTTTGTATCAAGCTAGCTTTAGCTCTATCTTCTGAATTCACCTTGAATATCGTTTCATTTACATAGTTATTGAATTCAATTGCAGCATTTGGTCTCATTAGTAGCATATCAACTCTAGTTTCTGCAACCCAGTTGCTTGTGTTCTAGTGTCCTTTCGGCAATGTTCCAGTTTATTGTTTCTGAAATTTTTGTCAAGTAAACATAAGTTTTCCTAGATCTTTTCTGAATATTAGGTCTGTTCACTTAGTCTCAGCTCATTGTCTGTTTGGCATCTCATTTATAGTTGCATTTTGGCATTTTCCAGTCCCCATTTCTGCAAGTTAGCCTCATTTCTAAAATTTACAGTTATCACTTCTGTAATTTTGTATCAGAGACATTAGCTCTTTTGAATCATTGCTTAAATTGGAGTTGTGTATTAGTTTCAGTTTGTTTGCTTGTTCTGTATTGGTTTGCAGCTGAATTTCTGCATTCGAGCTCTAAGTTCTGCACTTTCATTTCTGTAGTAGTTGTGTTTGTTGAGTGATCAGTTTTCGACCCCTGAAAGTTCTTCATTCATCCTTGCATTTCACTTCACTGATAGTTGGCCTTTCCGAGCTGAATTGATTAGTCAAATATCTGCATTATCAGTTCATTGTTTCTGCAAGTATCAATTATAAGTTTGGCACATCAGTTTCTTTCTTTTCTGCATATCAAAGTTGTTCAATTCTGCAATTTGTATCAAGGGTAGCTTAGGCACTGATTGGTATCAAGTTATATGCTGTTTTTAGTGTGCTATGGTGCTTGAAATCAGTTAGTATTGCATTCGGATTGTTTCTGACCCTTATCATCCATGTATGCATTTGTTGCTTTTAAAGTTTGTAGCTAGCATTTGTTTCAAGTTAGTTTGCTTCCGGAAATTGCTAGCACTGCTTTTATTCATTTGCTCAGCATTTGGATTGCATTTGATATCAAATTTGTTCCCCAAGTTTGGCTACTTTGCATTGGTGGATTTAATTCACAATTAGTTGAGTTCATTAGTGAATTTGTCTAGTTTAACTTCATTTAGTTAAGTTTCCTTGCTTTTCATTGCTTTTCCATTTCTAATTGAAACCAAACCCAATTCTTATTTGAAACCCAAAAATAATCAACGACTCATAAATTCAAGCTTGAATCAACAACCTTAACTAGCCCTAGGAAAAATACGACCTGTGGCCCCTTTACTACATTTTCTATCCTCGTTAGCAAAAAGGGTTTTCAGCTTTACAAATATCTAAATTAGAGAACCACATTCGTGACAGCCTTTTTTGGGTCTATCAAGGACAGAACAGCTTCGCAAGCTGTCCAACCCGCACCAGTCGACTGCCCGTTTGGCAGTCGACTGACCTAGCTTTAAATGCTAGCCAACGGCTAGTTTTCAGGGATCACCAGTCGACTGCCCCCAAGGCAGTCGACTGGTTCGAGGCTGTAAACTCTCTGTGAGTTTTGGCAGTCGACTGCCCTCTGGCCAGTTGACTGCTCTGCCTCTCGACTTACTTACAACCTCTCCAAACACTCTCCTTCACGTACGCCTTCAGGTATGCTCCCTTGGCTCGCCCCTTGATGTCATCTTCCTCTGGCTATCATCCCTCGGATGCGCACACAAGCCTTCCCTCGGCTTGCCTCCATGCCACCCTTCACGTGTGCCCTTGAAGTCTACTTCTCGGCTTGCCCTTGGAGCTCTCCTCCCTCGGCTCTCGTTCCTCGGATATGTTTCCCAAGTGTGATTCTCCAAGTCCTGCAAACTTAATCACACATATCAAATACAACCAACATCCTAACCTTAAACATATTGACACACACATCAAAACCATGATCTTCCCGATCATTCTTGGGTCGATTGCCTCAACACCTTGGCCCTAGGAGAGAACTCTAGTTGCCCTTTGGTGAGAAACCCTAAACTCTCCTCTCTTGGTTTTCGCAGGGAAGAAGAAGGAGGAGAAAACCCTTGGTTTTCTCTCCCTTCCATCCTTTATATATTAAGTGGAAGTTGAATCATCTCCCATAAAGGATGCTTACTATTACTTATTTAATATCGATTCTATATTTTAAAGAAATGATCACTAACCCGATTGGAAACTCGAAACCAACCCTTCGTGCAGGTTGCGGGCTCGAGTCCTTAGTCTAACCCTTTAAAAGAAAATTTTAGTTTCCCTTTTGTTTATTTTGGAAAAATTCTGAAAAATTTAGTTGTTACAATCCTCCCTACCTTATGGAAAGTTCATCCTCGAACTTAGAATAACTCCGGATATTTTTACCTCATGCTGTCTTCTGTTTTCTAAGTTGCCTCTTCATGCTTCTGGTTTAGCCATAGAACTTTCACTAAGGGTACCTCTTTGTTCCTCAGTTTCTTGACTGCTCGATCTATTATCTGAATAGGTCGACTTTCATAACTGAGATGTTCTTGAACTTGTACCGTCTATGGCTCAATCACTTCGTTGGCATCGGGAACATGTTTCTTTAGCATTGAGACATGGAACACATTGTGGATAGCTGACATCTCTGGAGGTAGCTCTAACTCATAAGCTACCTTGCCAACTCTTTTCGTTACTAGGTAGGGTCCTATGTAACGAGGACTTAGATTGCCTTTCTTGCCAAATCTCATTACTCCTTTCATGGGGGCTACTTTGAGGAAAACTATATTTCCAACTTCGAACTCTAGTGGTCTGCGTCGCACATCGGCATAACTCTTCTGCCTACTCTGAGCAGTTTCTATTCTTTGGCAGATGCTCTTTATAGCTTCTGTGGTATCCTCAATAAGATCAGTCTGAAACCCCATTTCTTTCTTCTCACTACCTTCATACCAACAGATAGGAGATCTGCACCTCCTACCATAAAGAGCTTCATAAGGCGTCATACCAATAGTAGCTTGGTAACTGTTATTGTAGGCGAACTCAGCTAAACATAAGTACTTGCATCAACTGCCCTTGAAATCTAATGCACAAGCTTTAAGCATATCCTCTAAAACTTGATTTACTCTTTCTGTCTGCCCATCAGTCTGAGGATGGAAAGTTATGCTAAACGTCAGTTTGGTGCCAAGTGCTGTCTGTACACACTCCCAAAAGTGTGAAGTGAAACGACCATCTCTATCGGAGATAATGGTCTTTGGAACTCCATGCAGTCGGATCACTTCCTGGACATATAACTGGATTAGTCTTTCTATTGAGTAGGACACTTTGATTGCCAAGAAATGGGCAGACTTGGTCAATCTAACTACAATTACCCAGATAGCATCATAGCCATTTGTTGTCTTGGGTAGACCAACAATGAAGTCCATGGCTATGTCTTCCCATTTCCACTCCGGAATCTGTATGGGCTGTAGGATTCCTCCTGGCCTCTGGTGTTCTGCTTTCACTCTTTGGCACGTCAGGAAGGTACTGACATATTTAGGTACATCTCTTTTCATTCCAGACCACCAAAATATTCTTTTCAAATCCTGGTACATTTTGGTATAACCAGAATGCATAGAGTAAAGAGTTCTATGGGCTTCCTCAAGAATCTTCTTTCTTAGCTCCTCACTGCTAGGGACACATAGACGGTCTCCATAATAGAGTATCCCACTGTCAGATACTCTAAACTGTTTACTTTATCCTTCTTGTTGGAAACGGGATGGCTAGAGAGGGGGGGGGGTGAATATAGCCAGACACTACAAATCTTGCTCTTTGAAATCTTTCTCTGCACTTAAGTTAGCAGCAGCGGAAACAAAGCATATGCAGAGAAACAATCTTAACAGAAATGCAGAAACAAAGAATACAAACCAAGGATTGCTAACAAGGATCGTTTACAAGGTTCGGGGATAACTAGTCCCCACTCCTTGGCGTACCCGTAAGGTGGGCGATCCCTTGATCGTCGGCAGATCAAGCCCCAGTGAACTCCGGATAGTAGCAGCCTCCTTCCCGGTGGAGAAACCTCTCCACAAGTGATCTCAAGAAGATACAAGTTAAGCACAGAGACACTCGAGAAGACAAGCTCACAAAGATGTAACAAGATCGCTCAAGCACAAAGCCACAGAGAGCACGAACACAGCCCAGCCAAACTTCCCAAGTTTCTATTTTTTTTCCCGTTGTCGCTCCTCTGCTTCCAGCCTCGTCTTAAGCATCTGGTCCCATCACCAGGCTCTCCATCAGCATCCACTGAAGCCACAGCCTGACCCCCTGACTCACTGAGCACTCAGTCCACTAAAGACCCTCTCCAGCTGAGCCTCCGTCAGTTGCCAGCTGCTCTCCAGACGCCGTTGAGACCTGAAACAAGGAAACAGCCAAACCTGCTCCAAGGAAAGCCTCCCATTGACTCTCCTCCAATGTTTGAATCATCCCTGTAAAGCCTGCACACTCCAATAGAAGCTTAGCAACTCATATCAACATATATCAGTAGTGTATCAGAGAATCGGCAGAGAAAACAGCGCGATCAGAGCTCCTGACAACGTATTTGAATTAAAGTTCTGCTCCTGATCGGTGACCAGACCGATCATGAAGGACCCTGATCGGTCACCAGACCGATCCAGCAGTCTTCTGCATACTCCTAATTGGTCTCCAGACCAATCCAGGCTCCAGCCTGATCGATCACAAGACCAATCAGGCTCCAGCCTGATCGGTCACCAGACCAATCAGGCTCCAGCCTGATCGGTCACCAGACCAATCAGGCCACTCCCAGACCAATCAAGCTCCATCCTGATCGGTCCAGGTCTGAGTGAACAGTAACCACGAAAATCAAATCCTAAGTCTTTGATCGGTCACCAGACCGTTCAGAACCTGATCAGTAGGGGAACTCAACTCACTGAGTGCTCCCTGATCAGTCACCAGACCGATCAGGAGCTGTGCAGTGAGTGAAACACATACTCCCTGATCGGTCACCAGACCGATCAGACATCGCTGGATCGGTCACCAGACCGATCCACGAAGGAGCAGCGTGCCAACTCCCTGATCGGTCACCAAACCGATCCAGGGACGCAGACCTAGCCTTCCAAGCTAGGATTTCATTCACCTTAGCCCTCCAAGCTAAGGATTTTTCAATCTAACTCTCCAAGTTGGGAATTTGCACCTAACCCTCCAAGTTAGGACTTTTCACCTAGCCCTCCAAGCTAGGACTTTTCACCTAGCCCTCCAAGCTAGGACTTTTCACCCAACCCCTCCGAGTTAGACCTTCATCCAACCTAGCCCTCCAAGCTAGGCACCTGACCCTCCAAGCCAGGACTTTTCACCTAATTCTCCAGGATGGGAATTTACACCTAACCCTCCAAGTTAGGACTTTTCACCTAGCCCTCCAAGCTAGGACTTTTCACCCAACCCTTCCGAATTAGGACTTTTCCAACACCTGGCTTCACTCACCAGGACCTGACTTCACTCACCGGGATTTCCATCACCTGGCTTCACTCACCAGGACCCGGCTTCACTCACCGGGATTTTCAATCACCTGACTTCACTCACCAGGACCCGACTTCACTCACCGGGATTTCCATCACCTGGCTTCACTCACCAGGACCCGCTTCACTCACCGGATTTCAACCTAGCTTCACAAGCTAGGACCTGGCTTCACTCACCAGAGTTCATGCCCAGTCCCCGACCAGACTTTAACCCAAATTTGCTCAACCAAACTTAAATCATTGTCAAACACCAAAACAACAACCGGGCCAGACTGCATCAACAATCTCCCCCTTTTTGTTGTTTGACAACCCGATTTAAGTTTAGGTATCAATCAATTGAAGTCCGTTCAATTCTCATAAGGGAATCATGATCCTCCCCCTATAATAACCATAAACTTAATCAGCCATTTTCTTCCCCTTGTCAAACATCGAAAAGGGTATGGTTATTAAGTTTGAACATACCTCCCCCTCAAACACGGGTCTCTCCCCAAACCCAAAATAATCAAAGTTAAGTTTTGAATTGCACATGAAAACATATACAGAATAATATTATGGTCAAACATGTATATGTTTCATATGACAAGTAAGTCAAAGGATGATTTTGGAATTGCATATGAGAGGCATATACCATAAATGCATCATGGCAATAATGTATATATATCATATGACAACAATTATCGCAGTTCCATCAGACTGATGATCGATATAGAAAAATTTCTGATTTATCTATGAACGATCAATTTTCAGAAAAATTTCTGTAATTCTGATTCGTTCAAGATCGGACTGCATTAACACTTGGACTTCCATGTGAAGACATATACAGAAGTATATCATGGTCAAATACGTATATGCTTCATAGGACGAGTAAGGAATGTAACTGTATCTGAAACATAGTCCTGATTGGTCTCCACGACCAACCAGATCTGTTGATTACGTGATACAGAAGTATATCTGATTAGTCTAGGGAGCGATCAGATTTCAAAAAAAAAAATTTCTGAACCTCTGATACGTTCCTGATCAGACTACATTGACAATTTTCATTCCGTAACAGTGAAATAGACTCTATTAATATTCAATATTTCAGAAACAATTCCGAAATACGACATTAAGAACAAGAGTCATTACTCAACAAACCCTTTCTTATGAATTTGAACATTCCAACATATGATTGTATCAAATCACTATTAAGTACTAAGTTTGTATCACTTGAACAAATTTGTGCTCCCTTAGTACCATATTTGTACCAATGGAAGATCAAGTACATTTCAATTTGACTTGGTTTGTATCAGATTTGTGTGTATCAGTATGATCAGTAATCTGATACAATTCGATGAAAATTGATTGGTTTGAGGAGGTTTTGGATCAATTTGGAACGATCTGGGAGTTCCTTGATCAGTGTTGGTCTGATCGGTCACTGGACCGATCAGAGGGATCCCTGATCGGTCGGTGGACCAATCAGGTTCGACACAGGATGTTTTTTGAGTTCCAGATTTCAGAAATCGATTTCAGAAACTCTGAAATCAGGTTTATTTTAATTCTTAGCCATTCCCAAACCCTAACACAATCAGGTGTAATCCGTTTGATCCTAAAAGGTTTCTTTTAACTAAAAATCATTTCCCAAAGTGATCAACATGATTTGTGTCAAAGCATAGATGTAATACATTTGATTCTAAGGATTCTCTTAATCAAAATATATGTCATGATTTGTGTCAAAGCATGATCAGAATTTTCTAAGCATGAAATTGAATATCAACACATATTTGTATCAAAGCATGATCAATGGGAAATCAAACAAGTCATGGAACTTAAAACATCATAATCTATGTGATGATGTTGTTCTTAACCAAAATGGGCATGTCATAGATTAATGTTAATCATCCAAACATCAAAGTCATGGCATACTCATCTAGATTTATCTCCAAAATAGTAAGAAAAGCATAAGCCTAGGCCTTAAACTCATGTTCTTTGTCTAATCATGTATTGTGAGATTTTCATAGTGATTTTCACAAACCATGTGTTCTTCATGTTGGCATAATACATACAAGAAAATCATGGCATACTTGATCATGGAAGAACTTAAACACTCAAGTAGATTATACCATGACTAAGTATTTTAACACATGAATACCATAAAAATCACTAGCCAAGGGATTATATTGTCATAAGATCTAAAACAATGGAGCTCAAAGCATTTAATTCGAATTTTCCATAACCATCCATGTGAATGACAATTTTGCCTTTGGTCATGGGTTTGGAGCACCAAATATCAACCTCCCATATTGATAGATGCTCCCCCTCAAAAAAATGCTTATACAATTCTAAAGATAGAGGTTTTAGGTACCCAAATTTTGGGACCTAAAGAACCTTCAATCAAAGACTTTGGCACTCATGCCATAGTCATTTTCTTTTTAACTTTTTGAACCTTAGAATCATTTGATGATCTAAAATAGGTTCTTGACATTAAAGATATGACACTAGGTTCTTTAGGTTGGTAACCCAACCCAACCTTGTTGTACATCGCCCTTTACGAGTTGAGTATCATATCTAATGTTTTAGAGCTTGTTGAAAACTTCTCAAGAACATTCTTGAGGTTTTCAACTTCTCTCTTCAAGTCCTTATTTTCATTTTCAAGGGATTTATCATGTAAATCATCAATGTCCTCAACCTTAGAGGATTTCAATTCTTTTACTTCCAAATTTAATGCTTTGACTTTGGTCTTAGATTTCTTAAGTATTTTTTGTCAAGAACGCTATTGTTCTATAGCATTTGTCTAACTCCGGAGAGATTACCTCAAAATCATCCAAAGATGATGAAGGTGCGGTTGAGGAGCTTCTCGATTCGTTATCACTCTCCTCCTTTGAATCTTCTAAGGACACTAGAGCCACATGACAGTGGGTGTTCTCATCCTTCTTCTCCTTTCTTTTGTTACCTGCCACAAAAGCAAACTCTTTCTCCTTTGGGCTTTGGTTAGAGATCTCATGTAGTTCCATTTCACAAAATAGATCTTTTAACTTAACAAACGATAAATCCTTGGAAACCTTGTAGGCATCCACCATGGATGACCACAAAGTATTCCTAGGGAAGGCTTTGAGTACATACCTTAGTAGGTCTCTATTTTCTACCTTATCATTGATGGAGTGGAGGCCATTGAGGATCTCTTTGAATCTTCCATGGAGTTCACTTACCTTTTCATTTTCTTCCATGGACAGATTTTGGAGTTGATTGTGAATGAGGTCCTTCTTGGTTATTCGGGTGGCTTGAGTTCCTTCGTGGAGTTCAATGATTTTGTTCCAAAGATCTTTAACACTTATAAAAGGACCCACCTTGATCAACTCCTCCTTGGTCAACCCGCATTGCAAAGTGACCACTGCTTTGGCATTTGCTTCACTCTTTCTTATTTGCTCAGCCGACCAACTTAAGAAATCAAGATCTTTTCCTTCAACATCTCTTGGAGGGATGAAACCTTCTTTGACCGAGAGCCATATGCTCATGTTTGTCTTCAAATAAAACTCCATCTTCGATTTCCAATATTGAAAATCTGTGCCGTCGAAGAGTGGAGGTAGGTTTGTGCTCATTCCTTCTCTTCCAGCCATCTTGTTGTAAGCTCTCGGATGTTAAGCCTTAAACAGAGCCCCAAGCTCTGATACCACTTGTTGGAAATGGGATGGCTAGAGAGGGGGGGGGGGGTGAATATAGCCAGACACTACAAATCTTGCTCTTTAAAATCTTTCTCTGCACTTAAGTTAGCAGCAGCGGAAACAAAGCATATGCAGAGAAACAATCTTAACAGAAATGCAGAAACAAAGAATACAAACCAAGGATTGCTAACAAGGATCGTTTACAAGGTTTGGGGATAACTTGCCCCTACTCCTTGGCGTGCCCGTAAGGTGGGCGATCCCTTGATCGTCGGCAGATCAAGCCCCGGTGAACTCCGGATAGTAGCAGCCTCCTTCTCGGTGGAGAAACCTCTCCACAAGTGATCTCAAGAAGATACAAGTTAAGCACAGAGACACTCGAGAAGACAAGCTCACAAAGATGTAACAAGATCGCTCAAGCACAAAGCCACAGAGAGCATGAACACATCCCAACCAAACTTCCCATGTTTCTGTTTTTTTTCCCGTTGTCGCTCCTCTGCTTCCAGCCTCGTCTTATACATCTGCTCCCATCACCAGGCTCTCCATCAGCATCCACTGAAGCCACAGCCTGACCCCCTGACTCCCTGAGCACTCAGTCCACTGAAGATCCTCTCCAGCTGAGCCTCCGTCAGTTGCCAGCTACTGTCCAAACGCCGTTGAGACCTGAAACAAGGAAACAGCCAAACCTGTTCCAAGGAAAGCCTCCCATTGACTCTCCTCCAATGTTTGAATCATCCCTGTAAAGCCTGCACACTCCAATAGAAGCTTAGCAACTCATATCAACATATATCAGCAGTGTATCAGAGAATCGGCAGAGAAAACAACGCGATCAGAGCTTCTTACAAAGTATTTGAATTAAAGTTCTGCTCCTGATCGGTCACCAGACCGATCAGGAAGGACCCTGATCGGTCACCAGACCGATCCAGCAGTCTTCTGCATACTCCTGATTGGTCCCCAGACCAATCCAGGCTCCAGCCTGATCTGTCACCAGACCAATCAGGCTCCAGCCTGATCGTTCACCAGACTAATCAGGCTCCAGCCTGATCGGTCACCAGACCAATCAGGCCACTCCCAGACCAATCAGGCTCCATCCTGATCGGTCCAGGTCTGAGTGAACAGTAACTGCGGAAATCAAATCCTATGTCTTTGATCAGTCACCAGACCGTTTAGAACCTGATCAGTAGGGGAACTCAACTCACTGAGTGCTCCCTGATTGGTCACCAGACCGATCAGGAGCTGTGCAGTGAGTGAAACACATACTCCCTGATCGGTCACCAGACCGATCAGACATCGCTGGATCGGTCACCAGACCGATCCACGAAGGAGCAGCGTGCCAACTCCCTGATCGGTCACCAGACCGATCCACGAAGGAGCAGCGTGCCAACTCCCTGATCGGTCACCAGACCGATCCAGGGACGCAGACCTAGCCTTCCAAGCTAGGATTTCATTCACCTTAGCCCTCCAAGCTATGGATTTTTCAATCTAACTCTCCATGTTGGGAATATGCACCTAACTCTCCAAGTTAGGACTTTTCACCTAGCCCTCCAAGCTAGGACTTTTCACCTAGCCCTCCAAGCTAGGACTTTTCACCCAACCCCTCCGAGTTAGACCTTCATCCAACCTAGCCCTCCAAGCTAGGCACCTGACCCTCCAAGCCAGGACTTTTCACCTAATTCTCCAGGATGGGAATTTGCACCTAACCCTCCAAGTTAGGACTTTTCACCTAGCCCTCCAAGCTAGGACTTTTCACCCAACCCTTCCGAATTAGGACTTTTCCAACACCTGGCTTCACTCACCAGGACCCGGCTTCACTCACCGGGATTTCCAACACCTGGCTTCTCTCACCAGGACCCGGCTTCACTCACCAGGATTTCCAACACCTGGCTTCACTCACCAGGACCCGACTTCACTCACCGGGATTTCCAATCACCTGGCTTCACTCACTAGGACCCGGCTTCAATCACCAGGATTTCCATCACCTTGCTTCACTCACCAGGACCCGGCTTCACTCACTGGGATTTCAACCTAGCTTCACAAGCTAGGACCTGGCTTCACTCACCAGGGTTTCATGCCCAGTCCCCGACCAGAACTTTAACCCAAATTCGCTCAACCAAACTTAAATCATTGTCAATCACCAAAACAACAACCATGCCAGACTGCATCAACACTTCTTGCATCTCTTGCTTGATTCTTTGAATATCAGAATCTTTCTCTTGCTTTTTCTGTATATCCTCAAGCAGAGTTGACTCTAGTGTCAATACTGAGAGTTGCCCATTTACGATCTCCACTCCATAATCTACTATCTCTTTCTGCAGTGGTGGTGACAGTGATGATAGGGACATCAAAGTTGTGCAAGTCTTTCTACTTAACACATCAGCCACCCTATTTGCTTTGCCGGGGTGGTAGAGAATCTCACAGTCATAATATTTTACTAACTCTAGCCACCTTCACTGTCTCATATTCAGGTCATTCTGAGTGAAGAAATACCTCAGACTCTGGTGATCTGTGTAAATCCTGCACTGGACTCCATATAGGTAATGTCTCCACATCTTGAGGGCGAAGACTACGACGGCTAACTCAAGATCATGAGTAGGGTAGTTCTTTTCTTAATCCTTGAGTTGTCGGGAGGTATAAGCAATGACCCTGCCTTCTTGCATGAGTACAACTCCTAGTCCCAACTTTGAGACACTACTGTATATGTCAAAACTTCTATCACTTTCTGGAACTGTAAGAATGGGAGCACTTGTCAATCTTCTCTTCAACTCAATCAAACTCCGCTCACAATCTTCAGTCCATTCATACTTCTCATTCTTTCTAATAAGGGTTGTCAGTGGAGAAGCTATCTTGGAAAAATCCTCCATGAATCTTCTGTAATACCCTGCTAAACCCAGAAAGCTTCTGATCTCACTAGCATTCTTTGGTCGACCCCAATTACTAATTGCTTTAATCTTTGCGAGGTCTACCATGATTCCTTCCTTGGAAATGACGTGGCCTAGGAAAGCCACTCAGTCAAGCCAAAATTCACACTTTGAAAACTTGGCATACAACTTCTGCTGCTGTAGCGTCCTCAATACTACCCTCAGATGCTCGTCATGTTCTTCCTGAGACTTTGAATAGACTAGGATATCATCAATGAAGACTATGATGAACTTATCAAGAAACTCCTTGAATACTTGATTCATTAGATCCATGAACGTTGCAGGGGTATTTGTCACTCCAAAAGGCATGACTACAAACTCGTAGTGCCCATACCTTGTTTGAAAAGCCGTTCTCAGCACATCACTCTCCTTGACATTGAGTTGATGGTACCTTGACCGCAGATCTATCTTGGAAAACATGGTTGCCCCTTCAACTGATCAAATAAATCATCTATCCTTAACAAAAGATATCTGTTCTTGATAGTCACCTTATTCAAGGCTTGATAATCTATGCACATCCGCATAGATCCATCCTTCTTCTTGGCGAACAACACAGGAGCTCCCCAAGGTGAATGACTAGGGCGGATGAAAGCCTTGTCGAGCAACTCCTGTAGTTGTTCTTGCAGTTCTTTCAATTCTGCTGGCGCCATGTGATAAGGTGCCTTTGAAATCGGGTTGGCTCTTGGAGCCAACTCAATTTCAAACTCGATTTCTAGATTGGGAGGCAATCCTAGTAACTCTTCAGGAAACACCTCCGGATAGTTGCAAACTACCCGTACTTTTTCTTTCTTTAACTCTTCTCTTTGCCTTGCATCTATTATATGCGCTAAATAACCAGAACATCCATTATCTTACATCTTGTGAGCTTGTAGGTTAGAAAGAAACTTTTTTGTCTTTCTCTTTGGGTCTCTGACAAACTCGAATAGAAGTTCCGCTTCTGGTGTGAACTTTACTCATCTTTTGCGACATTCAATAGAGACACTGTACTTACTCAAGAAATTCATCCCTAAAATGATATTGTAATCCTTCATCTCAAGAACTACCAAATCACCATAGAGTTCTCAGTTGGAAATCCGAATTGGTACAACTCTTAGCCCCTAGAAGTCCTTTGGTCCCACTGCTTCCTTTTATTTGGGTTCCCTTTCCAGTTCTGTGGGTTACCCTGGGATCTTTGGACTGGTACTTGGTTCTATATCATACTAGTGGCCATTATACTATTTAAGTAGTGCTCAGTGATCAAGGCACTACTTATCAGTGTTGGGACCGGGTGCATGTTGACAAGGATACGGGTTCGTAAAATTTTAAATTTTTACGTGCAGCGGAAGAATTAGCATAAAATAATTTCTCAAATTATTTTAACCACGTATCTAGCATGTAACCTTATGATGTGTGGACATGATCATAAATTAAAACTTTGCGGAAAAGTAAACTAATTTACTTAGTACCTCGCGTAACACGAAGAAAAGGGACGAGATCCAACCGTAGCGTCCCTTGGAAGTTTCGCCTCTATTCGCGTCCACGCCGAGTTCTCTTCCGGATGACTTCGCAAAGTCACGAGTTTTGTGCCGACGAGAACTACTAGATTCTCTAAAGCACAACTAGAAGATCAAGAGAGAAGAAAGGAAACTAACCACCAAGAGACGAAATCTAAATTCCGAGGAGGAAGGAGATGTGATCCGCTTCTTCTTCTTCTTGGTTGGCTTCTCCTTGGTGTTGTTGGCTCACGGCAACCACTTGGATTGGATGGAGCGCCGGCCCTAGCTCTCAAGGAAGGGCGCCGACCCTAGGATGCCCTAAGGGGCGCCGGCCCTAGGTGGGAAGGAGAAAGGAAGGGAAGAGAATAAAAGAGAGAGAGGGAGAGAGTTAATCTCTTGATGGCTCTATATCGATTGGAATTCAAGGCTTGCCTTTGGTTCCTTTATATAGTGGCCTCTCCCTTGCCAAGTCTCTCTTTTAACGGAATTAACGGAATTAGTTATCATAAGAAATTTATCTTATAAAGTTTCTTATGACTTATTCCGTTAAGCCTAGTTTTATTATAACTAACTTTATAATAAAACAAATTCTCCTCTCCTTTAATTATGGAATAAATTATATAAGAAATTTATAAATTTTCTTATTATGAAAAAATCAATTCATAATTGATTTTATAAAATTAAAATAAACCAATTCATGGATTATTTTAACTTCCATAAAAAGAATAAATTTCTATAAATTTATTTATATAAATTTCTTTATACAAATTTATTTGTCCATAATTTATAAAACAAATCGCACTAGATTTATTTTATTAATTAAACCAAATAAAATGGTTTTCTCCCCAAGTGATGGCCGGCCAAACCAAAGGGGTTTGGCACCCTCTTTGGCCGGCCAAACCAAGCCACACCAATCGCGAATTAAACTCATTTAATTCGCCCAATAAGCCTTCAAAAGACTTAGCCATTATAAGCTTCCATTGCGCCTCTGATTAACTCAGATTCGACTTATTTCTCTTGATCGGAAAATCTAATTTTCAACATATTTTAAATCCCTCGGATTACTCATAGTGCGTGTGACTAAATATGCTTTCGATTTATGTTGGCCGTCTATAATCAACCAATTATAGAACGATCATGAGTGGCACCTAGTAGTACATCATGATCCCCAATTAATTGAAAGATCAATGGTTTGACCTCAGAAGAAATTCTGAAACCCTTCAGCAGCTCTAATGAATCGTGCCTCATTCCCTTCACCATCTTATACCCACTTAGTTCAGGACATGGTCTGTTTGTGTCAGTCCCCACTAGACTGACTACGTCACACCTAGCCCAAGTAGTGTCTTTCTCGTCCTTTGGATTTCTAATTACTCTCATGTTTTTAAGAGACTCATTCTGTAAACATGATATGCTTTGGCCAGAGGCTTTGAGTAACAATCCGACGATAGGCCTGGGTATATATCTCCTTGCAAGGAGTGGTGAATCCTTTGTAGGCTGTTCAAACATCTTCGGGCACTTCGGCTTATACCCAATCATCTTGGGTCCACACCTCCTTGGAGATGCTTGCTTAAGATGTTAAAGTATAAGTCTCCATGACCAAGATGACTTGAACACCGGAAGTCAAAGGAACATCACACTTAAGCTGCAGTAAGAACTTCATTGACATATCTATATAGATAACCATATGAAGTCTTACAGCTAGTCACTCCAATGAACTAGTTCCCTTAACTAGCATCCATGTTTATCTCTGGACATCCCAATGTCACCAGCCAGTGAGAATCAGCTGATTAGAGAATAACCCATGCTAGTCTCAACAGAATTGATAGTGTCCGTATTTATCAATTCATCGACTAGGGATATTTTCAATACTTCACATTTGCACATTTAGAGATAATCACTAGTTGTGATCCCATCACAAATTCTCTTATGCTGTGAGTTGTATTACGGACATTCAGTAGATGAGTTTAAGATCCCAATCAAATACACAAGCATGTATACTCAAATAGTGAATTATCATTTATTAAAATAAATGTTTACAATCATAAGGCGATTGCCTTAGGACACTTCTCTCATATCACTAACAAACTCCCACTTGGCCTAATGCCAATCGCTACGGTATCCAATATCACAGGCTCTAACATGACCCTCAAACTTGCTCTGAGGTAAGGCCTTAGTTAAAGGATCCGCTAAATTCATTTCAGTGGGAATTTTTGTTGAGGCAATCGGCCCTTTAAATGATTTGAAGATCATGGTTTTGATGGGTGGACGAATAAGTTTAAAGTTAGAGTGTTATGTTGTATTTAACTTATGTGATTGAGTTTGCAGGACTTTAAAAATCACACTTGGTGAACCTATCCGAGGGACGAGAGCCGAGGGAGGAGAACTCCAAGGGCAAGCCGGGAAGTGGACTTCAAAGGGCACACGTGAAGGGTGGCATGGAGGCAAGCCAAGGGAAGGCTTGTGTGCGCATCCGAGGGACGATAGCCAGAGGAAGAGGACTTCAAAGGGCGAGCCAAGGGAGCAGACCTGAAGGCATACGCGAATGAGAAGGTTTGAAGGAGCTGGAGCTGAGCTGGGAGGCAGGGCAGTCGACTGGCCTGGAGGCAGTCGACTGCCAAAACCCACAGAGAGTTCGCAGCCTTGGACCAGTCGACTGGCCTTGGGACAGTCGACTGGTACACCCCAAAACTAGCCGTTGGCTAGCTGTTCGCTAGCCGTTGGCCGGCATTTAATGTCGGGCCAGTCGACTGCCCTTGGGGCAGTCGACTGGTGGGCGTCTGGACAGACTGCGAATCTGTCCTTTTCACCTATAAAAGGTGGCCTCATTACATGTGTCTGTACCGTTCCGTACAGTAACGAAGTGCTGCCGAATTGTAAAGTGATTCCTTGCTTCCTTCATCTCAATTCTACATCTGTAAATAGGAAGCTCTTGCTGTGAAGGTTTCTCCACCTAAAGGAGACTTTTCTATAGTGAAAAGTGGTGCTCGCGGCGTGGATCCTTGGACTAGTCACCCATCTGGGTGGATACCAAGTAACTGAAAGTGTTAGCATTGTTATTTGTCTTTTACATATTATTTCCGCTGCGCTAACATCTGTGTAGAGTTCAACGATCCGAAAAAGTGCATTCACCCCCCCTCTGCACGCCACATCGATCCTTCAGTTGGTATCAGAGCCGGTGCGTTTTGGAAGATCTAACAATCCACCAGAACATCTGAAATGGCATTTCAAGAGGGATACTCTACCGCACGACCACCGTTCTTCGACAGCAACGACTTCGCGTACTGGAAAGGTAGAATGCAATACTATCTTATGAATGACATAGAGACTTGGATAAGTGTTGCAGATGGTTTCGAGGCGCCCGTCGATGAAAGATGAGATCCTACTCCTATGAGAACATGGTCCAAAGAAGTAATGAAAAGGGCGCAGTCAAATGCCAAGGCGACCACTACACTGCAGTGCGGGCTCTCGAAGGAGCAACTGAACAAAGTGGGGTCGTTCAAGAGCGCCAAAGAGCTATGGGACAAGTTGATTGAACTGAACGAGGGGTCAAACGAGTCCAGACGAGCCAAGAAGGACTTGTTGGTGGCCCAACTGCAATCACTCTCCATGAAGAGCAACGAAACAGTCAGTCAGCTGCATGGAAGGGTAAAGGAAGTGATCAACGAGCTCCATGTAATTGGAGAGAAAATCGAAAACCGGGACATGGTCAGGTATGTCTTACAAGCTTTCCCGAGAACCACCCTGTGGGCATCCATGGTTGATGCTTACAAGGTATCGAGGGACTTATCCTTAGTAAAATTAGACGATTTATTTTGTGAATTTGAACTGCACGAGCAAGCTAATATTTCGGCAAAAGAGAAAGGTATTGCGTTTGTTGCAGAGAAAAAGAAGTCAAAAGGAAAGGAGAAGAGTGCCACAAACCTCAAGGCGACTTGGGACGATCCCTCATCCTCAGAGGAAGAAGAAGAGCAAGTCTCCCACTTCGCTCTTATGGCACAAGATGACTCAGATTCTTCAGACGATGAACGGAGTTCAAGGAGTGAAGATGAGAGCTCCTCCACCTCATCATCATCAGAGTCAGAGGCTTCGGTAAGTGAGGTATACCACTTACCCTCTTCTACTTTAGTGAAAATCATTACTAGCACTAACATGGACTTAGCTAAGGCTAGAAGCAAAATTAAGGATCTTAAGGAAGAAATTGCCATGCTTAGAGTAGAAGCTATTAAACTTAAGGATTTGCATGCTAGCTCTACCTCATCACATGTCTCACATACTGAAAATGAAAATAAGGAATTAAGGAAACAAGTAGATGACCTCACAAAAGCACTCAGAAAATTTCAAGTAGGATCAAGCAACCTTGACATGATTATCAACAGTCAAAGGGCTGTATACAACAAGGCCGGATTAGGTTATAGGCCCAAGACCAAGGAAGTAGCTTTTGTTTCACTTACCGGTAGGATTGGTGCAACTAGGAGATTAGAGGCTAGGGGAAACACCAAGAAGGCATGGGTGCCTAAGAAATTTTTAAATGATGCTTATGGATCTAGGATATGGGTACCAAAAGAATATGTTTTCCATGTTGTCTAGGTAAAGGTGAAGGAGGCCCCAACCTTGTGGATAGTAGATAGTGGATGCTCAAGACACATGACCGGGGATGTGAGCAAGTTCACCACTATTAGCTACCTAAGAGAAGGAACGGTCTCCTTTGGGAACAGTGGAAAATTAAGGATCATTGGTAGGGGCACAATTGAGGTATCTCCCACTATTTCAATTCATAAAGTACTCTTGATTAAGGATATGAAGTTCAACTTATTGAGTGTAAGTCAATTATATGATGCCGGGTTTAGAGTAGAATTTCATGCTAAGAAATGTGCAATAAAACCATGTGAATCAAACACTATCATATTAGAAGGATTTAGAGAAGCAAACTTATATTATCTTGATCTATCTTATGCTACTAACAATGTTGTTAAGTGTCTCATGTCCAAAGAAGAGGAAGGGTGGTTATGGCACCGGAGACTTGGACACGTCAACATGAGGAACATTGCAAAAGTGGCTAAGGAAGAATTGGTGAAGGGGCTTCCAATGATCAAATACGAAAAGAACAAGTTGTGTGATGCATGCCAAGAGGGTAAGCAATCCAAAGCATCACACAAAGGTAAAACTTTAATTACCACTTCATTACCTTTAGAACTTTTACATATAGACTTGTTTGATTGCCATAGCACTCCATCACTTGTAGGGAGTAAGTATTGCTTAGTAATAGTAGATGACTTTTCAAGGTTTACTTGGGTCTATTTCTTGAAACATAAGGATGATACCCTAGACACATTTATAGGATTTGGTAAAAGGGTAGAAAACGAAAAGAACATCAAAATAAACCGAATTAGGAGTGACCATGGTGGGGAATTCCAAAACGCAAGTTTCACACAATTTTGTGTGGAAAATGGGTACAAGCATGAGTTTTCATGCCCTAGGGCTCCTCAACAAAATGGGGTAGTTGAGAGGAAGAATCGAGCCCTACAAGAAGTCGCTAGGACTATGCTTAATGCATACTCTCTTCCTAGCTACCTTTGGGCCGAAGCGGTTAACACCGCTAGCTATATTCAAAATCGGGTGTTAGTACATAGGTTTTTAGGAAAAACACCCTTTGAACTTTGGAATGGAAGGGTACCACAAGTCCACTATTTTAGAGTCTTCGGATGTAAAGTTTACATTTTAAACACCAAAGACGACCTAAGAAAATTTGAGTCAAAAGCCGATGAAGGAATCCTAGTAGGGTATTCATTGACTAGTAGGGGTTATAGAGTGTACAACAAGAGGACAAAGGTGATTGAGGAGTCCTCAAATGTCAAATTTGATGAAACCACTAGTACTTACCCTAGAAAGACTTCTATTGATAAGGATATAGAAGAAGTCCAACCCCTTGCCCAAAGATTTCAAGACCTACATTTGGAGGGCAATGATCAAGGGGGAGTAAGAAACATACTAGAGGATGAGGAAGAAGGATTAAATGAACCCACAACCTCTAGACCCTTGAGACATCACCATGATCATCCCATTGACCAAATTGTGGGTGATGTCACTCAAGGAGTGAGGACTAGGTCATACTTTAGGGATCAAACTAGTCAAATAGCTCTAATCTCCCAATTAGAACCCAAGACCATTGATGAAGCATTGGGAGATGTTGATTGGGTCTTGGCCATGCAAGAAGAGCTAAACCAATTTGAGAGAAGTGAAGTTTGGAAGTTGGTTCCTAGGCCCACTGATTGTACCATTGTAACCACTAGATGGGTCGTTAGGAACAAATTAGATGACCAAGGTAAAATCACTAGGAACAAGGCTAGATTGGTAGCTAGGGGGTTTAACCAAGTTGAGGGATTAGATTATGATGAGACCTATGCCCCCGTAGCTAGATTAGAATCAATTAGAATTCTATTAGCCTATGCCGCTCATATGGGTTTCACACTTCATCAAATGGATGTGAAGTCGGCATTCTTAAATGGGATCATTAAGGAAGAAGTTTATGTAGAACAACCCCCCGGGTTTGAGGACCCTAACTTTCCAAGACATGTGTTCAAATTAAGAAAAGCCTTGTATGGATTGAAACAAGCCCCCCGGGCTTGGTATGAGAGGCTTTCTTCATTTTTGGTGTCTAAGGGGTTTAGAAGAGGAACAATTGATCCCACTTTGTTCCTAAAATCTAAGGAAAAGGGCATATTTGTTGCCCAAGTCTATGTAAATGATATCATCTTTGGGTCAACAAATAATGACTTCCTACAAGAATTCATCAAGTGTATGGAAGATGAATTTGAGATGAGCCTTGTAGAAGAGTTAACCTTTTTCTTAGGCCTTCAAGTTAAGCAAACAAATGAAGGTACACATGTGTTTCAAACCAAATATGCTAAGGAGATGCTAAAGAAATTTGGTTTAGAACATGCTAAGGAAGCATCTACACCCATAGAGACCAATATGAAAATGGATAGTGATCTTGAAGGCAAAATGGTAGACTCTAAACAATATAGGAGCATGATTGGTAGCCTCCTATACCTAACCGCTAGTAGACCCGACATACTCTTTGCGGTAGGTATGTGTGCTAGGTACCAATCTTGTGCAAAAGAGTCTCATTTAATTGTAGTCAAAAGGATCCTAAGGTATGTGAAAGGAACCCTAAATGTCGGACTTTGGTATCCTAGAACCCCAAATGTTGACCTAATTGGATACACCGACTCGGACTATGCGGGTTGCAAGTTAGATAGGAAGAGTACAAGTGGAGGGTGTCAATTCTTGGGTCTTCTTAGTTAGTTGGAGTAGTAGGAAACAACCATGCGTTGCCCTATCAACAACGGAAGCAGAATATGTGGCAATGGGTGGATGTGTTTCCCAACTCCTTTGGATCATGCACACCTTAGAGGACTATGAGCTACATTACACCAAGGTCAAAGTCTTGTGTGATAATGTAAGCACGATCAACCTAACTAAAAATCCGGTTCACCATTCTAGAACAAAGCACATTGAAGTGAAACATCACTTCATTAGAGACCATGTGGCAAGGGGAGACATAGAATACACTATGTTGAATCAAAGTCGAACCTAGCCGACATTTTACCAAGCCTCTTCCCGAATCGGAGTTTACATCCTTAAGAAGAGGCTTGGAATGTGCTTTGTGGAAGTATAGAATGAACTTGGACACATTAGCTTTGAAAAAGGGTGCTTGATCCATTAGGGTGATACATTTGGCTCACTTGTGCTTGTGGCACATTGTTGGACCATT
>JAGFNQ010000832.1:89389-207321 GCA_024364735.1 Boesenbergia rotunda
TTGTTTCAATTGCTATCTTTTGCCATTACTATTGTTGTTATTTATCTCTAACTTAAACATATTGCCACACATCAAAAGGGGGAGATTGTTGAGGCAATCAGCCCTTTAATGATTGGAAGATCATGGTTTTGATGTGTGGGCGAATAAGTTTAAAGTTAGAATGTTATGTTGTATTTGATTTGTGTGATTGAGTTTGCAGGACTTGGAGAATCACACTTGGTGGACCTATCCGAGGGACGAGAGCCGAGGGAGGAGAGCTCCAAGGGCAAGCCGGGAAGTGGACTTCAAAGGGCACACGTGAAGGGTGGCATGGAGGCAAGCCAAGGGAAGGCTTGTGTGCGCATCCGAGGGACGATAGCCAGAGGAAGAGGACTTCAAGGGGCGAGCCAAGGGAGCAGACCTGAAGGCATACGCGAAGGAGAAGGTTTGAAGTGGCTTGAACTGAGCTGGGAGGCAGGGCAGTCGACTGGCCCGAAGGCAGTCGACTGCCAAAACCCACAGAGAGTTCGCAGCCTTGGACCAGTCGACTGGCCTTGGGGCAGTCGACTAGTACACCCAAAAAAACTAGCCGTTGGCTAGCCGTTGGCCGACATTTAATGCCGGGCCAGTCGACTGCCCTTGGGGCAGTCGACTGGTGGGCGTCTGGACAGACTGCGAATCTGTCCTTTTCACCTATAAAAGGTGGCCTCGTTACACGTGTCTGTACGGTTCCGTACAGTAACGAAGTGCTGCCGAAGTGTAACCTTGCTTCCTTCATCTCAATTCTACATCTGTAAAGAGGAAGCTCTTGCTGTGAAGGTTTCTCCACCTAAAGGAGACTATTCTATAGTGAAAAGTGGTGCTCGCAGCGTGGATCCTTGGATTAGTCACCCATCTGGGTGGATACCAAGTAACTGAAAGTGTTAGCATTGTTATTTGTCTTTTGCATATTATTTCCGCTGCGCTAATATTTGTGTAGAGTTCAACGATCCGAAAAAGTGCATTCACCCCCCCTCTGCACGTCACATTGATCCTTCAGGAGAGACCTTAAAGCCACCATCATCGCTTCCATCCACGATCCGTTCACCTCCAGAGCAAGAAATTCCTCCAAGAAGACCCACACTACATAGATAAGTCTTCTCTTCCCTCTCAATCTTTGCCTAAGGTTGTAGATTGCTTTATTTCTAGTCTTCTTGTTGTATCCTCCATGCAATGGAGTAGATTCTCCGTATTTAGGATTTCCTTGTTCAATGTAATGTTTATGTCTTGTTCAATATGTATTGTGCCTTATATGTGTTTGATGAAATGTGTGTGTTGTAAATATATATAGTTGTGAAGGTTTGACTGTCATGTAGAGGGAATGTCTGAGAATGTATGACCAGGGAGCCCTTAGTGACAGAGGATTACCTTTAATCGGATATATTTGGCGTTGCCTCAAAATGGAGGTCAATCCTTTACAAGAGATTAACTAACAATACTTAATGGGTTTTTCTCTATCTCGTGTTAGGAAGTGTTTTGCGTAATCTAGAGCAGCATGACCAGGGGCCCTTCATGATAAAGGGTTATATTTAACTGAACTCTCTGGGTTACCTTCTCTACTTAATGACATTGGATGTCCAAGGAGGAAGTACTTCGGTGCACTTTTGTCGGGTTAACACTGGTATCTACTTAGGATCTCTATGAGCGTATAAACATTGAAATTAGGATATGAACAACCCATAAAACATCAACTAATATTGTAGTGAATCTAAAATCCTAAATTCCACCAATCCAACCTTCCCCTTAGATCAACTCCCTTTCTCTTGCTCACTCTCTTTCCTTCTCTCTTTCCTTCCTTTCCTATAAGCTTTCACACCAACCCTGCAATCATCTATATAGCTTACCTTGTAAACTAGACTAGTACTTAATCAACAGTCTCTGTAGATATGATAATCTTTTATGTTACTTGACGACGTTTTCGTGCACTTGTGGATCGCACATCATGTTTTTGGCGCCGTTGCCGGAGACTGTTTGCATTAACATTAGTATATAAACAATTTAGCTAGTCTATACATCTTTTTTTTATTTTTGTTTATAGCTTGCTTTTCCATTTTTCTTCATTTTATTTTTGCATTTTTTTACTTATTTTTAATTTTGCATTTTCTAACACAAAATTTATTGGGTGCCTTGGTTATTTTATATCATATATATTTATGTATTTTGTTGAGTACTCTTTGTGCCTTGAGCTTTTGTTACTATTTCAGGCGAGACCAAACAATTTTCTTTGTATATAACCATGGATCCATATTCTCTGTTATTTGGAGGTTTTGATGAGGATTATGATTCTGATATTGATCATTATGAGTACCTCTGCGGAATTTAGGGTAGCATGACTCATCCATCTGTTATATGTTATTGATGGGGTTGAGCACCCTGTGGATGACATGCATGTGGACTGAAAAAGCTATGTGGCAAGATTTACTGAGTCCGAACGACTCTCTTTCCATGACGCCCGAGACCCCTCGGGAAGGTGGATTCCCGAGACCACCTCGGGCCGGTATACTCTGGAAATCGACCTAGGAGGACACACGCCCGAGATCACCTCGGGAGATCAGGCCCCCGAGATCACCTTGGGAAGGTAAACACCCGGGACCCCCCGGGCTAAAAGACCCCGAGATCACCTCGGGGTAGCGAAGCCCAAGGAACACTCGACCCCAAGTAACGGTCTCCCTTTTTCGGATTTACGGATAATCATCGCCAATTATTACGGGATAATCATGACCCATAATTACCGTAACAGTCCGGATTTAATGGCTGCGCGTACTGTTGCAAGGGTTATCCCGTAACCGACAATTGGGGGGACGTGGAGAAGATCGTGGAGATACGTGTGACTGCCGCCTCAGGTATAAAAGGTACTCCAACCCCTCCGATAAAGGAGTTACACACACTCTAACTTACGCATTTTCCTTGCTTCTTTCCATCTCCTAGACTAAGGCACTAACTTGAGCGTCGGAGTGAGCTCCGCCGGACAACCTCCGGCGTGTTCCCATTAACGCTTGTGTTAATCTCGCAGGGTGGAAGTTCTTCCTCTAGCGTCAGCATCCGCGTGGGTAGAACCTTGGTGACTGGCCGTCGACATCGATTCCTTCCGGAACAAGTTTGGCGCCGTCTGTGGGAAACTCAGTAAAGCACCAGAAGGAGCACCGATGGTAGAGCTGGCGGGACAATCCATCGTCCTGACGAAAGAGGAACTAGATCACTTGGTGGCCAACGCCATCAAAGGGGCGCTAGAACAACACCAAATCGAGCAGGCCGCCTCATGGCGAGTTGCTTCTATGTAGGAGGAGATCCCCAGAATCTCCATCTCGCACCCCCAACCACGGAGATCTATCTCACCACCGGGGTGACACGCCGGAGCAGTCCCGAACCATCGGCGGGACTCTCCCGGAGATGGGGAGAAGGCCAACTCAGTAGCCTCCAGTACGTTGAGACAAGAAGATGCACCAGGAAAGAGGGAAGAACCTAAGGCCTCCCCAAATGCTCCCTCTACCCCTTTCTCATCGGATATTGTAGAAGACCCCATACCGAAGCAGTTCCGCGGGACTGGGATTACTGATTATGACGGGAAGACAGATCCCGAAGATCATGTCTGTAAGTTTAAGAACGCGGCACTCCTGCACCAGTACACCGACGGCGTGAAGTGCCGGGTATTCTTGAACATCCTCTCTAGAGCAACCCAATGATGGTTCCAGAGGTTGTCCTCGGGTTCTATCAACTCCTTCATGGAGTTTAGAACCACCTTCCTCCATCATTTCTCCAGCAACCGTCGTTATCAAAAGACGACATTAAACTTATTTGCTCTCAAGCAAATGCCGAAGGAACCACTCAAGGAGTACATCAATCGGTTCAATCGGGTGGCACAGGATGTGTCAACTGCAACGTCGGAAATTCTCTTCAGTGCCCGCACCCAGGGGCTCTCGGAAGGGGATTTCTTCCAATCTCTGGTGAAGAAGCCACCCACCAGTTTTGATGACTTGCTAGAGCGTTCTTTCAAGCACGTCAACGTGGAAGAAGTGCAACACGCTCGCCGTAAGGAACTGTTAGTAATATGAGAGAAGTGTCCTAAGGCAATCGCCTTATGATTGTAATCATTTACTTTAATAAATGAATATTCACTATTTGAGTATACATGTTCGTGTATTTGATTGAGATCATAAACTCATTTACTGAATGTCCGCAATACAATTCACAGTATGAGAGAATTTGTGATGAATTCACAACTAGTGATTATCTCTACATGTGCAATTGTGAAGTATTGAAATTGTCCCTAGTCGATGAATTAATAAATACAGAAACTATCAATTCTGTTGAGACTAGCATGAGTTATTTTCTAATCAGCTGATTCTCACTGGCTGGTGACATTGGGATGTCCGGAGATAAACATGAATACTAGTTAAGGGAACTAGTTCATTGGAGTGACTGGCTGTAAAACTTCATATGGTAATCTACATATAGATATGTCAATAAAGTTCTTACTGCAGCTTAAGTGCGATGTTCCTTTGACTTGCGGTGTTCAAGTCATCTGTTGGTGCAAGTTGCATCAATGGTATTCCTCTTTAAGTGTTTTAATGTTTGACAATACACTTAAGTCAGTGATATATTGAACAGACAAAGGGGAGTAAGAGAGAAGTAACCCAAGTTGAAGAAATGTCCTAGTTAACCTAGGTATTGAAACCCTAAGACCTAACGAAGGGCTGTTAGGCACCTAGCGAAGGGCTGCTAGGTATCGTAACCCCAAGTCCTAGCGAAGGGCTGCTAGGCACCTAGCGAAGGGCTGCTAGGTATCGTAACCCTAAGACCTAGCGAAGGGCCGCTAGGCACCTAGTGAAGGACTACTAGGCATAGAAGACCTAGTGAAGGGCTGCTAGGCACCTAGCGAAGGGCTGCTAGGCATAGAAGACCTAGCGAAGGATTGCTAGGCACCAGGCAAAGGACCGCTTGGTAACAAAGACCTAGCGAAGGGCTGCTAGGCACCCAGCGAAGGATTGCTAGGTAATGAAGTCTTGGTCCAAGGGACTGAGTAACTTAGCTGAGCGATGACTAAGGACAGGAGTAGAGATGGGTCGGGGTTCGGGCGTCTCGAGATCCGGAGTAATCGGAGGCTAAGCAAAAGTCCATCCGAAGGACTGGGTGGCAATCGTCTCCTGAAAGGAGTAGGTGAAGGGCGAGTTCTCGGGGATAGGAACTCGTGCCGGTTCGACCTAGGGTTTCGTGCAAATCCGAAGTCCGAATCAAGTCCTTAAGACCACTATTATATGTATCTATGCTTTGTGGTTGTACATCTTGTAGGTACCAAAGATTAGAGGAGATAGCAGCCTGCTGGAGGCCCTAACCAGGGCGCCCCCAGTGTTGGGGGCGCCCCCATGCAGCCCGGGCGCCCCCAGCAAGGGGGGCGCCCCCAGGTAGTACCAAAATATGCAGTTTACGGAAGCAGGCAGAATAGGTGTCATCCGAGGCACCCGGAGCGTCCGGGGCGCCCGGATTAGAAGCTGTTTTGCTGTTTCGAAGTCAGAACATAGGATAAGCCCTCAAGGGGGCTCCCGGAGCGTCCGGGGCGCCCTGGTCAATGTTCTTATCACCCGCGGCGAGGTAGGCGCAAGGATAAGAGTTGACCGAGTCTTCTGGGGCGCCCCCAGCGTCCGGGGCGCCCCCAGGAGGCCTATATAAGGGACTTCGACCCCTCAGCTTCAAACACAACTTCCAAGAGCGATCCCAAGCTTTCTGACCGACGACAACACGCTAGAAACGAGGCTCTACGACCGGGAGGCTCCAGGAGGAGGTGCGCGACATTTCGGAGGTCCAGATCGGCCGAGCTTCATACTTTTTCTCGTTGGTTTGCTTTTTAATTACTGTACTTAAATTGCTATATTATTGCTTGTAATTCTGCACTGTAAGTCGGGTTTCTCCGCCTTCGAAAAGTCCGGAAAGGAGACTAATAGTGGACGGGCGTTCCCGTGCATAGGCCTTGGATGTACTGACCCTGGGGGGTCGGGAACCAAGTAAAATCCGCCGTGTCCTTTGTTCTGTTTGTCGTTCTATTTATTTTCCGCTACGCTACTAATATTTTAAGTCCAGAACGAAAATTTTACAAAGATTTCTTAAAGGGTTTTGAACGATCGATATTCACCCCCCCTCTATCGACGGCACCGGTCCTACAATTGGTATCAGAGCCGAGCCGCTCTTCACCGGACTAACCGCCGACGGAGCAACGACGCCAGGAGTTGAGGGGGAGCCCAGGGGTGAATCAGGTACATTTTTTTTAATGTCTAATTTTAAATTGCATATTATTTTTTTCACGTGCAGGGAGAGAGGGCACTACAAAAATCAGTGCCCTACTCGTAAGAATCGTTCGTCACCGGCGGCAAAGGAGGTACCAGCGCCAGGAAACCGGAGGGACAAAAGTCACGTACAATGCTTCAAATGCAAGAGATACGGACATTACAAAAACAAGTGTCCGGCGAAGGTACGTAAGATTTACGTTCCAAAAGGTTTACAATTTCCTGCACTGTCTTTAGATAATTCAGTTAATTTTTCTGATAAATTAAATTTACTGGATAGTAGATTAAATATTTTGCATGAAAGATTAGAAAATACGGATATGATTAAAATATCCAAAATTAACTATTTAATTATTAATATCAATTCAATAATTGATAAAATTAATCCTGATAATTTATCTGATAAAATTAATCCTGATAATTTATCTGATAAAATTAATCCTGATAATTTATCCGATAAAATTAATTCTGATAATTTTAAATCAGATAAAATTAAACCTAAGGATAAATTTGAATTCAAATTTGAAAATCTTAAGGATAATTCGGAATTCAAATTCGAAAATCCTAAGGATAATTCCGAATTCGAATTTGAAAACCTTAAGTATAATTCTAGTGATATCCTTGAAATTAGTGAAAATTTTAAGGATAAAGATGATTTTGTTGAAAATATTCATGAGGATAATACAGATAAAATTCTCATAAATGATAACTTAATTATAGAAAATCTTGAAAGTTATTACAAAAATTTAACTAGTGGCCCCTTTTACTCCACCTACTGTGAGAATATTGAAAAATCTAATCTTGAGGAGGATATAGAACTATCTAAGATAAAAGCCATAGTTAATAAAAATTACAAAAATTCAAATAAATCAAAATTATTAGAAAAACTTGAAAAGAAAGATAAAGATGAAGAAGAAATTTTTGAAATAATAAAAATGATGAATTTAAACCCACAATTATTAATTAATCATTATAACCTTAATCAAATTCAAATTAAATCTTAATTAAATCTTAATTAAATTCAAATTAAATCTTAATTAAATTCGAATTAAATCTTAATTTAATCTTAATTAAATTCAAATCTTAATTTAATTCTAAATAAATCTTAATTTAATCATAATTAAATTCGAATTAAATCTTAATTTATTTCTAATTAAATCTTAATTTAATCTTAATTAAATTCGAATTAAATCTTAATTTAATTCTAATTAAATCTTAATAAATATTAATTAAATTCAAAATTAAATCCAAATTAATTCAAATTAAATCTTAATTTAAATTAAATTCAATTAAATTCAAATTAATTCAATTTAATTCAAATTAATTCAAATTAAATCTCAATTAAATTCAAATAATTCAATTTAATTCAAATTAATTCAAATTAAATCTCAATTAAATTCAAATTAATTCAAATAATTCAATTAAATTCGAATTAATTCAAATAATTCAATTAAATTCAATTAAATTCAAATAATTCAATTAAATTCAAATTAAACCTAAATTAAATCTTAATTAAATCAATTTAATTAAATTCAAAGTAAAATTAAGTTGAATTCAAATTAAAACTTCAATTAAATTAACTTTAATCCTAATCAATTAATGTCTAATTAATTCAACCTCAATTAATTCGTAATTAACCTGAATCCAACTAAAATCTTAAATATCTTAAACTCAAACTAAAATAAAATTTTACCCAAAGTGTAACAATTAAAATTAATAACATTAAATATGTGAAAGTGGGTTGACATATTCGCGGGTTCACTCGACATGTATCAAATCGGGAATTTGATACATTTTAGAAACTTAAATAAAATTATTTGACTTGTTTGACTCATGCATAACTGCCATGACATGCATTTGCTATTCTTTTAAAATATATGACATGTCATGCATATTTAAATTTTATGCATATATTAGAACGGCTATAGGAAAAAGAATAATTGAAACTTGATCAACCTAGTATTGGGTGGTGGTGAGATGATAGTACGTTAGGGAAGCCAATTCTAATAAGATCAAGTTCACTTGGTCTCTTTAGACTGGTGAAACTAGCCGAAGCTACCGATCCAAAACCCAAACTAGTTAGACCAGAACTTTTTCAAAGATTAATTTTGAAAATGAAACTTCATTAAACGGCTTTGTCAAGGAAAGGGTGGATGATCCCATAAGGCTATGGCCAAAGAAGGCCTAGTGCCTCGCCAAGACCTGGAAGCCAATTTTTGAATTTCAAATTCAAATTACTCTTTATTAAATTCAAATCTAACACAAGCTTCAATTAATTCTTAGAGTTAATAAATTAAGAAAAATAAATCAAGCATCTCACAATACACCTATAAGGCAACTATGCTTGTTGTATTGATACATCTAAAATGGGTGAGATGTTAAGGACTAAGAATTGAAAAATATTTTTCAAAATTGTTTTTCAAAATTATTAGAATATTTTCATAAAAATATATTTTTAAAATAGTGTTTCAACATAATAATGTTTTTATGGAATTTATGCTTATCTGTTTGATTATATATATTATACATTTTCCAAAAATATATCTTTTCAAAAATTTGTTTGACTCACTCAATTAGACACAAGCCTCTTAGGACAACACTAAAGTTCCTTAAGGCACTTAGATAGAGTCAAACGGTATCAGGTACAGGGGGAGTACTTTTCATTTTTTTTCAAAAATTTGTACTTTAAAAAATTACTATTATTTGAAAATACTTTTCGAAAATTGAGCTTTAAATCGTTATCACATGTGTTTTTCGAAAAAAAGGGAGATTTATGTTGTAAAATTTACCTGTCTTGTTTGATTTTGATAAACCCTAAAGACACAGAGAATAGTCCACTTCATAATCTACATGGACTCCTAGGATGTGTCAGATTTAGGGGGAGTCTAAATCAAACTTCTGAAACAATTTTGTTTAATTAATTGTTTTGAAATTATTAAATAATTTCCTTAATTTGAATCAACCCTTAAGACTTAGAGGAAGAGTACTTGTGGTCAACAAGCTTCCCAAGACTAGGTCAAGTTTAGGGGGAGGTCAAATTAAAAGAATTATTGAATAATTCAAATGTTTTCATGCGCGATATTTTCAAATCCTATTGAAAACATAAGTATTATTTTAAAATGCTATCAAATTTTTATAAAATTTTTACAAAAATTTCATCTGATTTTGATCCTTGAGTTTGAAAAATCCTCCAGGACACTTAGGAAAATGTCCTTGTAGTCAATAAGGTTTCCTATGATTGTGTCAGACTGGAAGATAAACCGAATCAAGTATTATAACTTTAAAATTCTTATACTTTTCAAAATTTACTTGGGTTGGAAAACTTCCAGGACACTTAGGAAATGTCCTTATAGTCAACAAGGTTTCTCAGGATGGTGTCAGACTGAAAGATAATCCAAGTAAAGTCAAATATTATGTTTTCAAAAGTACTTATGTCCTTCAAAGCCTAATATTTTTCAAAAGTACCTACTCTTTAAAAAAAAATACATTTTTCAAAGGTACTTATATTTTTCAAAAATTACTTATTATTTTTCAAAATATCATTTTTCAAAAACTGCTGACTCTATTATTTTTCAAAAGTAGTTGCATGCCTCAAAGATCATCTTTCAAAATATTTGACATTTTCTCAAAAACATTGTCTAAGTTGTCTAAGTTCAAAATACTTAAGTATTAGTTTTTGGTATCTTTCAAAATTTTATACTAAGTATCTTCAAAAATACTCTCATTATTGGTGCAAGTATTATTTTTGATGTATGACAAAGGGGGAGAGGTGTGCTTAAGTTAGAAAAATTCTCTCCCAAAGATCAAAAATGTAGTTTCAAAACTTTTTTTATTTTTTCCAAGGATAGTGATTTAGCCCCTTTAAACCAATCTAACTTAAGTTATTGTCAAACATCAAAAAGGGGGAGATTGTTGGTGCAAGTTGCATCAATGGTATTCCTCTTTAAGTGTTTTAATGTTTGACAATACACTTAAGTCAGTGATATATTGAACAGACAAAGGGGAGTAAGAGAGAAGTAACCCAAGTTGAAGAAATGTCCTAGTTAACCTAGGTATTGAAACCCTAAGACCTAACGAAGGGCTGTTAGGCACCTAGCGAAGGGCTGCTAGGTATCGTAACCCCAAGTCCTAGCGAAGGGCTGCTAGGCACCTAGCGAAGGGCTGCTAGGTATCAAAACCCCAAGACCTAGCGAAGGGCTGCTAGGCACCTAGCGAAGGGCTGCTAGGTATCGTAACCCTAAGACCTAGCGAAGGGCCGCTAGGCACCTAGTGAAGGACTACTAGGCATAGAAGACCTAGCGAAGGGCTGCTAGGCATAGAAGACCTAGCGAAGGATTGCTAGGCACCAGGCAAAGGACCGCTTGGTAACAAAGACCTAGCGAAGGGCTGCTAGGCACCCAGCGAAGGATTGCTAGGTAATGAAGTCTTGGTCCAAGGGACTGAGTAACTTAGCTGAGCGATGACTAAGGACAGGAGTAGAGACGGGTCGGGGTTCGGGCGTCTCGAGATCCGGAGTAATCGGAGGCTAAGCAAAAGTCCATCCGAAGGACTGGGTGGCAATCGTCTCCTGAAAGGAGTAGGTGAAGGGCGAGTTCTCGGGGATAGGAACTCGTGCCGGTTTGACCTAGGGTTTCGTGCAAATCCGAAGTCCGAACCAAGTCCTTAAGACCACTATTATATGTATCTATGCTTTGTGGTTGTACATCTTGTAGGTACCAAAGATTGGAGGAGATAGCAGCCTGCTGGAGGCCCTAACCAGGGCGCCCCCAGTGTTGGGGGCGCCCCCATGCAGCCCGGGCGCCCCCAGCAAGGGGGGCGCCCCCAGGCAGTACCAAAATATGCAGTTTACGGAAGCAGGCAGAATAGGTGTCATCCGGGGCGCCCGGAGCATCCGGGGCGCCCGGATTAGAAGCTGTTTTGCTGTTTCGAAGTCAGAACACAGGATAAGCCCTCAAGGGGGTGCTCGGAGCGTCCGGGGCACCCTGGTCAATGTTCTTATCACCCACGGCGAGGTAGGCGCAAGGATAAGAGTTGACCGAGTCTTCCGGGGCGCCCCCAGCGTCCGGGGCGCCCCCAGGAGGCCTATATAAGGGACTTCGACCCCTCAGCTTCAAACACAACTTCCAAGAGCGATCCCAAGCTTTCTGACCGACGACAACACGCTAGAAACGAGGCTCTACGACCGGGAGGCTCCAGGAGGAGGTGCGCGACACTTCGGAGGTCCAGATCGGCCGAGCTTTATACTTTTTCTCGTTGGTTTGCTTTTTAATTACTGTACTTAAATTTCTATATTATTGCTTGTAATTCTGCACTGTAAGTCGGGTTTCTCCGCCTCCGAAAAGTCCGGAAAGGAGACCAATAGTGGACGGGCGTTCCCGTGCATAGGCCTTGGATGTACTGACTCTGGGGGGTCGGGAACCAAGTAAAATCCGCCGTGTCCTTTGTTCTGTTTGTCGTTCTATTTATTTTCCGCTGCGCTACTAATATTTTAAGTCCAGAACGAAAGTTTTACGAAGATTTCTTAAAGGGTTTTGAACGATCGATATTCACCCCCCCTCTATCGACGGCACCGGTCCTACATCATCTTGGTCATGAAGACTTATACTTTAACATCTTAAGCAAGCATCTCCAAGGAGGTGTGGACCCAGGATGATTGGGTATAAGCTGAAGTGCCCAAAGATGATTGAACAACCTATAAAGGATTCACCACTCCTTGTGAGGAGATGTATACCGAAGGCCTATCGTCGGATTGTTTCTTGAAGCCTCTAGCCAGAGCTTCACATGTTCCGAGTATGAATCTCTCAAAAACATTACTTGGGCTAGGTGTGACGTAGTCAGCCTAGTGGGGACTGACACACATAGATCGTGTCCTGAACCAAGTGGGTATAAGATGGTGAAGGGAATGAGACACGATTCATTAAAGCTGCTGAAGGGTTTCAGAATAATTTCTGAGGTCAACCGTTGATCTTTCGATTAATTGGGGATCATGATGTACTACTAGGTGCCACTCATGATCGTTCTATAATTGGTTAATTATAGACGGCCAACATAAATCAAAAGCCTATTTAGTCATACGCACTACGAGTAATCCGAGGGATTTAAAATGAGTTGAAAATTGGATTTTCCGATCAAGAGAGATAAGTCGAATCTGAATTTTTCAGAGACGCATCGGAAGCATAAAATGGCTAAGTCTTTTGAAGGCTTATTGGACGAATTAAATGAGTTTAATTCATATGATCTTGGCTTGGGTTTGGCCGGCCAAAGAGGGTCCCCACCCTCTTTGTTTGGCCGACCACATCAAAAGGGAGAACCAAATTGTTTGGTTCAAGTTATAAAATAAACCAAGCATGGTTTGTTTTATAAAATTATGGATAATATAAATTTTATAAACCGAGGTTTTGGTTATTATTTTCATGGAAATTAAAATAAACTTGAATAGTTTAATTTATTTTATAAAATCAATTATGAATTGATTTTCCATGATAAGAAAAATTTATATAATAAATTTCTTATGAAATTTTATTCCATAAAGAAAAGGGAGACATGGTTGTTTTTATTATAAATTAAATTATAAAAAAAACTTGGCATGATGGAATAATTCATAGAAAAATTTATATGATAAATTTCTTATGAAAATTTATTCCATAAAAAAGAGACTTGGCGATTGAGAGGCTACTATATAAAGGAACCAAGGCAAGGCTTGGAAATTAATCTAAGAGATCTAGAAATAAGCCCTCTCTCTCTCTCCTTCTCTCTCTCTCCCTCCTCTAGTGCCGCCGGCCCTAAAAGGAGGACCCCTTTGTTGCCGTGAGCTTCATCCACCAAGCAGCTGCCGAAGAAGAAGAAGAAGCGGGCACAACTCCTTCCTTCCTCCCGGAATCTTGATTTCGTTCTTCGTTTGGTGGTTAGTCTTCCCATCTCTCTCTTGGTATTCTTGTCGTGCCTTTGGAGAATCTAGTAGTTCTTGTCGGCACGAAAATCGTGACTTTGCGAAGTCATCCCGAAGAAAACTCGGCGTGGACACGAATAGAGGCGGAGCTTCCAAGGGACGCTTACGGTTGGATCTCGTCTCTTCCTTCGAGTTACGCGAGGTACTAAGTAAATTAGTTTACTTTCTGCAAAATTTTAATATATGATCATGTCTACACAATATAAGGTTGCATGTTTAGATGTGTGGTTAAATAATTTATGAAATTATTTATGCTAAACCTTCCGCTGCACGTAATTAATTTTTAAAATTACGAACTCGTATCCATGTCAACATGCACCTGGTCCCAACAGTGGTATCAGAGCCGGTTAGTGTTCGACATAATCATATAATTGTTTTGCGGAAAACTTTGTCATGATCTCAATTTTGGAAAATTTTCCAATTATGGAAACTTTCCAATTATGATAAATTTTAGATTTAGGAATTTCAAAGTTTGGAAATCCTAATGAAATTTCGCAAACTTTTGAAATATCCTAGTTTCTGAAATTTTATGATAATTGTGAAAACTTTCCATTTTTGGAAACTTTCCAATTTTAGAAATTTCCTATTTTGGAAATTTTCCAATTTTGGAAATATGTAAGTTTTCTTTGTACCAGAAACTTACAATTATTCTAAAAACTTATTATGGAAATCTCGCAATTTTGGGTACTTTCTTTCAAGAAAGTCTAGACAAATTTATGGATCATTAATTGATAATTAAATTCGAATTGGTTTTAAATTATTAACAAAATTCTTTACTTTGGGGAGTGCCTCGGGGAGCCACCCAAATTAAAGTTAGTTGTTGTAATTTAATTTCTTATTTTGAATAAAATTGTCATGTTTAATTTGGCTACGCCTCGGGGAGCGAGCCAAATTAGATTTACAATAAATTTCATTTCTTTGGGTATCTGAGCCTCGGGGAGCCACCCAAAGAAAATAATTTGTTGTAATTAATTAGTCCATAAATAAAATATGTAATCAAATCTTGGAAATTTTGAGGTGATTCTCAAACGATAATTTCCTTATTTGATTTAAGAGGTGATGCTCTTACATATTGTTGTCTCCAAAATTAATTAGGAAAATTGTTTCCTATAGAGTTTTCTTAAATAAGATTTTCATGAAAATAATATGTGGTTGAATTAAGGGAATCTGTCTCTTAATTTAATAAGATTTGATTTAGAGAAATCAAAGTCTTAAACATATTATTTCCGAAATTGATTATGACAATTTAGGAAATTGTTTCCCAAAACAATTCCTTGAATAAAGTATGAAATTAGAATTAGGAAATCCGATTCCTAATTCAATTAATAAGACTTGATAAATTAAGTCACATACATACTTTATTAAGGAAATCGTTAGTACATGACATAATTATATGTCATGAATGTGCTTAGAAAGAAAAGGATGAGACCCAAAACCCCTTACAAAATATTAAGGCCAACACCTTCCATTAATATGGTTAGAACCGGAGTTTTGTTTCTCGTTTGGGTTGATGGACACATCCATGCCCGACTTGAACCTCAACATGTTCAAACCATGGAATTAGTTTATGATTAATATAGTTAGAGTCAGAGGTCAATCCTTAGTTTTGGTTGTTGGACACATTCAAGCCTGACTAAACGGTTGAATGAGCTCCAAACATATTAAAACTATTTCTTGATTATGGGTCAGCCTTAAGCTTGGAGCATCGATTTGTTGTGCCACAGCCAAGGTCGACGTAAAGAGAGGTGCAGTTGGGTGCTATGTATATTGTTGCATACTTGTTAATGAGTTAACAACCCAATGATTTATGCAAACATTCAATTAGTTGATAGCATAAAGTGATAGTTACATATATGTGATATGTAATCGGTATAATTACCTACCTTCATAGCTAAGAATAACTTGATGGCCATAGCCATGGTTGTTCTTATCTATGGTTGGATATCAACCTATTTGGAGATGTTCCTACGATCTCCCGAATTGATAAAAAGGGTTATTCAATTCGAAAAATAAATAGGATTTAATTAATGTATGTTGATGCATTCTTTATCATTCTTCTCACATAAGCTCAATTTGTATTTCTAGGATAATCACTCGATCATGTCTTCTCTGAATTTGCGTTCCATTTTGGACACCAATAAGCTGACTGGGCCAAACTTCATGTGCTGGCTTCGAAACCTGAGGATAGTCCTCAAGGTAGAAAAGCTTGCTTATGTCCTTGAAGATCAACTTCCCAACCGTCCTCTAGAAGATGCAACTCCAGACCAGTTAGTGGCCTATCAGAAACATGTGACCGATTCTGAACTTGCGAGTTGCATCATGCTAGCCGCTATGGTACCTGAGCTGTAAAAGCAGCATGAGCATATGGATGCTTATACCATCATCTTCCATCTTCATGAGTTATTTGACGAGCAGGTGAGATCCGAAAGGTTCGAGGTCTCCAGACTCCTCTTCACCTCTAAGATGCAGGAAGGCACTTCTGTCTCAAAGTTTGTGTTGAAGATGTTGGGGTACATTGAGCGACTGGGCACACTCGGTTTGCAATGGATCATGAACTAAGTATTGACTTAATTCTGCATTGTTTGCCCAAAAGTTATTCATAATTTGTGATGAACTATCGGATGAACAAGCTGGAGACTACCATTCCTGAGTTGCTCAACCTGCTGAAGACTATAGAGCCTTCTGTGAAGCAGGATCAGAAGACGGTACTGTTAGTTGGTTCCTCGAAGAAAGGCTCTAAGAGGAAGGCCAAAGAACAGAATAAGGGAAAGAAGAAAAAGGTCAAAAAGACTGAAAAGACCCCAAAAGGCACTTGTCATCACTGTGGCAAGGAGGGTCACTGGCGAAGAAACTGCAAGGTTTATCTTGAGTCCTTGAAGAAGAAGGCATCCGATGCCCCATCCTCTTCAGGTATCTTCGTTATTGAATGTCACTCTATTTCCTCAACCGCCTGGGTACTTGATGTTAGTGATATGAGAGAAGTGTCCTAAGGCAATCGTCTTATGATTGTAAACATTTATTTTAATAAATGATAATTCACTATTTGAGTATACATGTTTGTATATTTGATTGGGATCTTAAACTCATCTACTGAATGTCCGCAATACAATTCACAGCATAAGAGAATTTGTGATAGGATCACAACTAGTGATTATCTCTACATGTGCAATTGTGAAGTATTGAAAATATCCCTAGTCGATGAATTGATAAAAACGGACACTATCAATTCTGTTGAGACTAGCATGGGTTATTCTCTAATCAGCTGATTCTCACTGGCTGGTGACATTGGGATGTCCGGAGATAAACATGGATGCTAGTTAAGGGAACTAGTTCATTGGAGTGACTAGCTGTAAAACTTCATATGGAAATCTATAAAGATATGTCAATGAAGTTCTTACTGCAGCTTAAGTACGATGTTCCTTTGACTCGCGGTGTTCAAGTCATCTTGGTCATGGAGACTTATACTTTAACATCTTAGGTAAGCATCTCCAAGGAGGTGTGGACCCAGGATGATTGGGTATAAGCCGAAGTGCCCGAAGATGTTTGAACAGCCTACAAAGGATTCACCACTCCTTGCGAGGAGATGTATACCCAGGCCTATCGTCGGATTGTTACTCAAAGCCTCTGGCCAGAGCATATCATGTTTGGAGTATGAGTCTCTTAAATACATGAGAGTAATTAGAAATCCAAAGGACGAGAAAGACACTACTTGGGCTAGGTGTGACGTAGTCAGCCTAGTGGGGACTGACACACACAAACCATGTCCTGAACCAAGTGGGTATAAGATGGTGAAGGGAATGGGGCACGATTCATTAGAGCTGCTGAAGGGTTTCAGAATCATTTCTGAGGTCAACCGTTGATCTTTCGATTAATTGGGGGTCATGATGTACTACTAGGTGTCACTCATGATCGTTCTATAATTAGTTGATTATAGACGGCCAACATAAATCGAAAGCCTATTTAGTCACACGCACTACGAGTGATCCGAGAGATTTAAAACGAGTTGAAAATTGGATATTCCGATCAAGAGAAATAAGTCGAATCTGAGTTAATCAGAGGCGCAACGGAAGCTAAAAATGGCTAAGTCTTTTGAAGGCTTATTGGGCGAATTAAATGAGTTTAATTCGCGATGGGTTCGGCTCGGTTTGGCCGGCCAAAGAGGGTGCCAACCCTCTTTGGTTTGGCCGGCCACCACTTGGGGAGAAACTAATTTATTTGGTTTAATTAATAAAATAAATCTAGAGCGATTTGTTTTATAAATTATGGATAAATAAATTTGTATAAAGAAATTTATATAAAGAAATTTATAGAAATTTATTCTTTTTTTTTTGGGAATTAAAATGATCCATGGAATGATTTATTTTAATTTTATAAAATCAATTATGAATTGATTTTACCATAATAAAGAAAATTTATAAATTTCTTGCAAAATTTATTCCATAATAAAAGGAGAGATGTATTTGTTTTATTATAAAGTTAGTTATAATAAAACTTAGCTTAAATGGAATAATTCATAAGAAAATTTATAGGATAAATTTCTTATGAAAAATTCCGTTAAAAGAGAGACTTGGCAAGGGAGAGGTTACTATATAAAGGAACCAAAGGCAAACCTTTAATTCCCAATTGAGTTATCAAGAGATCTAGTAGTTCTCTCCCTCTCTCTCTTATTCTCTCCCTTTCTCTTCCTCCTAGGGCCGGTGCCCCTTGTTCACCCTAGGGCCGGCGTCCATCCCACCTAGGGCCGGCGCACCTCCCTCCCCATCCAAGGGTTGCCGTGAGCTGTCATCACCAAGGAGAAGCCAACCAAGAAGAAGAAGAAGCGGATAGCATCTCCTTCCTTCCCGAAATTTAGATTCCGTTTCTTGGTGGTTAGTTTTCTTTCTTCTCTATTGATCTTCTAGTTGTGCCTTTAGAGAATCTAGTAGTTCTCGTCGGCACAAAACTTGTGACTTTGCGAAGTCATCCCGAAGAGAACTCGGCGTGGACGCGAATAGAGGCGGAGCTTCCAAGGGAGCCGTCTAATTTAAAGTTAGTTGTTGTAATTTAAATTTCCCATTTTGAATAAAATTGTCATGTTTAATTTGGATTGAGCCTCGGGGAGCCGTCCAAATTGGATTTACGACAAATTTCTTTTCTTTGGGTATCTGAGCCTCGGGGAGCCACCCTTAGAAAATAATTTGTTGTAATTAATTAATCCATGAATAAAATATGTGATCAAATTTTGGAAATTTGATTTAAGAGGTGATGCTCTACATATTGTTGTCTCCAAAATTAATTAGGAAAATAGTTTCCTATAGAGTTTTCTTAAAAGGGATTTTCATGAAAATAATATGTGGTTGAATTAAGGGAATTGTCTCTTAATTTAATAAGATTTGATTTAGAGAAATCAAAGTCTTAAACATATTATTTCCGAAATTGATTATGACAATTTAGGAAATTGTTTCCCAAAACAATTCCTTCAATAAAGTATGAAATTAGAATTAGGAAATCCGTTCCTAATCAATTAATGAGACTTGATAAATTAAGTCACATACATACTTTATTAAGGAAATCGTTAGTCATGACATAATTATATGTCATGAATGTGCTTAAAAGGAAAGGATGAGACCCAAAACCCCTTACAAAATATTAAGGCCAACACCTTCCATTAATATGGTTAGAACCGGAGTTTTATTTCTCGTTTGGGTTGATGGACACATCCATGCCCAGCTTGAACCTCAACATGTTCAAACCATGGAATTAGTTTATGATTAATATAGTTGGAGTCAGAGGTCAATCCTTAGTTATGGTTGTTGGACACATCCAAGCCTGACTAAACGGTTGAATGAGCTCCAACCATATTAAAACTATTTCTTGATTAATGGGTCAACCTTAAGCTTGGAGCATCGATTTGTTGTGCCACCGCCAAGGTCGATGTAAAGAGAGGTTGGGTGCTATGTATAATGTTGCATACTTGTTAATGAGTTAACAACCCAATGATTTATGCAAACATTCAATTAGTTGATAGCATAAAGTGATAGTTACATATATGTGATATGTAATCGGTATAATTACGTACCTTCATAGCTAAGAATAACTTGATGGCCACAGCCATGGTGATTCTTATCTATGGTTGGATATTAACCTATTTGGAGATGTTCCTACGATCTCCCGAATTGATAAAAAGGGTTATTCAATTCGAAAAATAAATAGGATTTTTTATTAATGTATGTTGATACATTCTTTAATCATTCTTCTCACATAAGCTCAATTTGTATTTCTAGGATAATCACTCGATCATGTCTTCTCTGAATTTGCGTTCCATTTTGGACACCAATAAACTGACTGGGCCAAACTTCATGGACTGGTTTCGAAACCTGAGGATAGTCCTCAAGGCAGAGAAGCTTGCCTATGTCCTTGAAGATCAACTTCCCAACCATCCTCCAGAAGGTGCAACTCCAGACCATCTAGTGGCCTATCAGAAACATGTGACCGATTCTGAACTTGCGAGTTGCATCATGCTAGCCTCTATGATACCTGAGCTGCAAAAGCAGCATGAGCATATGGATGCTTATACCATCATCTTCCATCTTCCATCTTCATGAGTTGTTTGAAGAGCAGGCGAGATCCGAAAGGTTCGAAGTCTCCAGACTCCTCTTCAAAACTAAGATGCAGGAAGGCACTTCTGCCTCACAGTTTGTGTTAAAGATGTTGGGGTACATTGAGCGACTGAGCACACTCGGTTTTCCAATGGATCATGAACTAAGTATTGACTTAATTCTGAGTTGTTTGCCCAAAAGTTATTCACAATTTGTGATAAACTATCGGATGAACAAACTAGAGACTACCATTCCTGAGTTGCTCAACCTGCTGAAGACTGTGGAGCCTTCTGTAAAGCCGGATCAAAAGATGGTACTGTTAGTTGGTTCCTCGAAGAAAGGTTCTAAGAGGAAGGCCAAAGAACAGAATAAAGGGAAGAAGAAAAAGGCCAAAAAGACTGAAAAGAAACCAAAAGGAACTTGCCATCATTGTGGCAAGGAGGGTCACTGGCGAAGAAACTGCAAGGTTTATCTTGAGTCCTTGAAGAATAAGGCATCCGATGCCCCATCCTCTTCAGGTATCTTCGTTAATGAATGTCACTCTATTTCCTCAAATACCTGGGTACTTGATACTGGGTGTAGCTAACATATATGTAATGACATACATGGGCTAAGGAATAGAAGACAACTCGTCAAAGGAGAAGCAAATTTGCGAGTTGGAAATGGAGCAAAGATTGCTGCTGTTGCCATCGGAACGTATTTGCTAAAGCTCCCACTGGACGTGTCTTAGAATTGGATAATTGTTATTTTGTTCCTTCGTTAATAAAGAACATTGTATCTATTTCATGTTTGAATGAAAAGGGTTATCATTTAACTTTTAGTAACAATTGTTGTTACATAACTTTAAATGGCGTTCTTTATGGTAATGGAACTTTGTGCAATGGTATCTACACGTTAGATTTATCCGGTGACGTTTTCAATATCGAAGTTAGCAACAAACGTGCTCGAATAGATAATCGAATAGACTCCTACACGTGGCATTGTCGTCTTGGCCATGTAAGTAAGAAACGCATGACCGAATTACACCGATGTGGAATTCTGGAATCGTTTGAACCCGGTTCATTTGATACATGCGAATCATGCTTAAAAGACAAGATGACCAAATTACCCTTTTCCGGAAAAGGTAATCCAGTGGGAGAATTGCTTGGTCTAATACATACTGATGTATGTGGACCAATGTCAACTCTTGCACAAGGAGGCTATAGCTACTTCATCACCTTTATCGATGATCACTCACGATTCGGGTATGTGTTCTTGATGAAACACAAATCTGAAGCTTTTGAGAAATTCAAAGAGTTCAGAAATGAAGTAGAGAAACAGCTTGGCAAAAGTATTAAGATACTTCGATCCGATCGGGGTGGTGAATACTTAAGTCAAGAGTTTCAAGATTATCTTAGGGACAATGGGATATTGTCCCAATGGACTCCGCCGTATACACCACAGCATAATGGTGTATCTGAGAGGCGCAACCGAACCTTGATGGACATGGTTAGGTCGATGATGAATCATGCAACTCTTCCAAAATCCTTTTGGGGCTATGCACTTAAGACAACTGTTTACTTGCTAAACAGAGTCCCGACCAAGGTAGTCTCTACTACTCCATATGAGATATGGAATAGTAAGAAACCTCACTTAACTCACCTTAAGATATGGGGTTGTCCTGCTTATGTGAAGCGGACTATATCAGACAAATTGGATGCTAAGTCTGATAAATGTCTATTTATTGGATACCCTAAGGAAACGAAGGGTTACCAATTCTATCATCCCTTGGAACAAAAGGTGTTTGTTTCAAGGCATGCTGTATTTCTGGAAAAAGAATTTCTTTTACAAGAAAACAGTGGGAGTGGCATTGAACTTGATGAAGTTCAAGAAACTCCAATAGACATTACAGAGACACCTAGTCTAGACCCACAACCAATAACTCATAATGATGAGCTATCAGTTGAACCTAAAACAACACCACCTCTTCGTAGGTCTGATAGGACACGCAATATTCCAGAGAGATACGGATTTCTCATAAGTGAATCGAATGACGTGTTACTCATAAGCGATGACGAACCTATCAGTTATGAAGATGTTCTGAAAAATTCAGAAAGGGACAAATGGCTTGAAGCCATGAAGTCGGAAATGGATTCCATGTACGAAAATCAAGTATGGGACTTGGTTAACCCACCTGAAGGGATTAAGCCCATAGGGTGCAAGTGGGTTTTCAAGAAGAAAACCGACATGGAAGGTAATGTTGTTACCTTTAAGGCTAGATTAGTGGCAAAAGGATATCGTCAAAAGTAAGGAATGGATTATGACGAAACCTATTCGCCAGTAGCTATGCTTAAATCCATTCGGATGCTCCTAGCCATAGCAGCTCATTATGATTATGAGATATGACAAATGGATGTGAAAACAACTTTCCTTAATGGAAGCCTGCTTGAGGATGTATACATGATACAACCTGAAGGTTTCACATCGGTTGATAAAACCAAAGTATGCAAGCTTCGACGATCCATATATGGACTGAAGCATGCATCCAGGTGCTGGAACATCCATTTTGATGAGACAATCAAGAAGTTTGATTTCTCACAAAATCCTGACGAACCTTGTGTGTACAAGAAGGTTAGTGGGAGTGCAGTCGTATTCCTAGTATTATATGTCGATGACATATTACTTATAGGAAACGATATATCAGTCTTACAGACAGTTAAAATTTGGTTGTCCAAAACTTTCTCAATGAAAGACCTGGGAGAAGCAACCTATATCCTTGGGATTAGAATCTATAGAGATAGATCAAAACGGTTGCTTGGTCTTTCGCAGTCTACGTATATAGACCGAGTGCTAAAAAGGTTTAGCATGTCGGAATCCAAGAAAGGTTACCTTCCCATCAGGCATGGGATCAACCTTTCAAAGTCTATGTGTCCGCGCACAGAAGACGAGAGGATTTGCATGAATAAGATTCCTTATGCATCCGCGATAGGATCTATCATGTATGCTATGTTATGTACTAGACCCGATGTATCGTATGCTTTGAGCGTCACAAGCAGATACCAGTCGGATCCAGGAATGGATCATTGGGCGGCTGTCAAGACAATCCTTAAGTACTTAAGAAGAACTAAGGATGTGTTCCTAATATATGGAGAAGGAGATATGGTAATACGTGGGTATACGGATGCCAGTTTCCAGACAGATAAGGATGGCTCCAAATCTCAGTCTGGATACGTATTTATTTTGAATGGAGGCGCAATAAGTTGGAAGAGTTCCAAACAAGACACCGTAGCGGATTCTACCATGGAAGCAGAATATATCGCAGCTTCGGAAGCAGCAAAAGAAGCAGTCTGGATCAAGAAGTTTGTCTCCGAACTTGGTGTGGTTCCAACCATTGATGAAGCAGTGCCGGTTTACTGCGACAACAATGGAGCTATTGCACAAGCAAAGGAACCAAGGTCTCATCAGCGATCCAAACACGTGCTTCGCCGCTATCATCTGATCAGAGAGATTATAAGTAGGAATGATATACAAATTGAGAAAATTCACACTGAAAGGAATTTAGCGGATCCTTTAACTAAGGCCTTGCCTCAAAGCAAGTTTGAGGGTCATGTTAGAGCCTGTGGTATTGGATACCGTAGCGATTGGCATTAGGCCAAGTGGGAGTTTGTTAGTGATATGAGAGAAGTGTCCTAAGGCAATCGCCTTATGATTGTAAACATTTATTTTAATAAATGATAATTCACTATTTGAGTATACATGTTTGTGTATTTGATTGGGATCTTAAACTCATCTACTGAATGTCTGCAATACAATTTACAGCATAAGAGAATTTGTGATAAGATCACAACTAGTGATTATCTCTACATGTGCAATTGTGAAGTATTGAAAATATCCCTAGTTGATGAATTGATAAAAAAAGACACTATCAATTCTGTTGAGACTAGCATGGGTTATTCTCTAATCAGCTGATTCTCATTGGCTGGTGACATTGGGATGTCCGGAGATAAACATGGATGCTAGTTAAGGGAACTAGTTCATTGGAGTGACTAGCTGTAAAACTTCATATGGAAATCTATAAAGATATGTCAATGAAGTTCTTACTGCAGCTTAAGTGCGATGTTCTTTTGACTCGCGGTGTTCAAGTCATCTTGGTCATGGAGACTTATACTTTAACATCTTAAGCAAGCATCTCCAAGGAGGTGTGGACCCAGGATGATTGGGTATAAGCCGAAGTGCCCGAAGATGTTTGAACAGCCTACAAAGGATTCACCACTCCTTGCGAGGAGATGTATACCCAGGCCTATCGTCGGACTGTTACTCAAAGCCTCTGGCCAGAGCATATCATGTTTGGAGTATGAGTCTCTTAAATACATGAGAGTAATTAGAAATCCAAAGGACGAGAAAGACACTACTTGGGCTAGGTGTGACGTAGTCAGCCTAGTGGGGACTGACACACACAGACCATGTCCTGAACCAAGTGGGTATAAGATGGTGAAGGGAATGGGGCACGATTCATTAGAGCTGCTGAAGGGTTTCAGAATCATTTCTGAGGTCAACCGTTGATCTTTCGATTAATTGGGGGTCATGATGTACTACTAGGTGCCACTCATGATTGTTCTATAATTAGTTGATTATAGACGGCCAACATAAATCGAAAGCCTATTTAGTCACACGCACTACGAGTGATCCGAGGGATTTAAAACGAGTTGAAAATTGGATATTCCGATCAAGAGAAATAAGTCGAATCTGAGTTAATCAGAGGCGCAACGGAAGCTAAAAATGGCTAAGTCTTTTGAAGGCTTATTGGGCGAATTAAATGAGTTTAATTCGCGATAGGTTCGGCTCGGTTTGGCCGGTCAAAGAGGGTGCCAACCCTCTTTAGTTTGGTCGGCCACCACTTGGGGAGAAACTAATTTATTTGGTTTAATTAATAAAATAAATCTAGAGCGATTTGTTTTATAAATTATGGATAAATAAATTTGTATAAAGAAATTTATATAAAGAAATTTATAGAAATTTATTCTTTTTTTTTTGGGAATTAAAATGATCCATGGAATGGTTTATTTTAATTTTATAAAATCAATTATGAATTGATTTTACCATAATAAATAAAATTTATAAATTTCTTGCAAAATTTATTCCATAATAAAAGGAGAGATGTATTTGTTTTATTATAAAGTTAGTTATAATAAAACTTGGCTTAAACGGAATAATTCATAAGAAAATTTATAGGATAAATTTCTTATGAAAAATTCCGTTAAAAGAGAGACTTGGCAAGGGAGAGGCTACTATATAAAGGAACCAAAGGCAAGCCTTTAATTCCCAATTGAGTTATCAAGAGATCTAGTAGTTCTCTCCCTCTCTCTCTTATTCTCTCCCTTTCTCTTCCTCCTAGGGCCAGCGCCCCTTGTTCACCCTAGGGCCGACGTCCATCCCACCTAGGGCCGGCGCACCACCCTCCCCATCCAAGGGTTGCCGTGAGCTGTCATCACCAAGGAGAAGCCAACCAAGAAGAAGAAGAAGCGGATAGCATCTCCTTCCTTCCCGGAATTTAGATTCCGTTTCTTGGTGGTTAGTTTTCTTTCTTCTCTATTGATCTTCTAGTTGTGCCTTTAGAGAATCTAGTAGTTCTCATCGGCACAAAACTTATGACTTTGCGAAGTCATCCCGAAGAAAACTCGGCGTGGACGCGAGTAGAGGTGGAGCTTCCAAGGGACGCTATGGTTGGATCTCGTCCCTTTCTTCGAGTTACGCGAGGTACAAAGTAAATTAGTTTACTTTTCCGCAAAGTTTTAATTTATGATCATGTCCACACATCATAAGGTTGCATGCTAAATACGTGGTTAAAATAATTTGAGAAATTATTTTATGCTAATTCTTCCGCTGCACGTAAAAATTTAAAATTTTACGAACCCGTATCCTTGTCAACATGCACCCGGTCCCAACACTTGATACTGGGTGTAGCTCACATATATGTAATGACATACAGGGGCTAAGGAATAGAAGAAGACTCATCAAGGGAGAATCGAATCTGCGAGTTGGAAATGGAGCAAAGATTGCTGCTGTTGCCATCGGAACATATTTGCTAAAGGTCCCTACTGGACTTGTCTTAGAGTTGGATAATTGTTATTTTGTTCCTTCGTTAATAAAGAACATTGTATCTATTTCATGCTTGAATGAAAAGTGTTATCATTTAACTTTTAGTAACAATTGTTGTTACATAACTTTAAATGGTGTTCTTTATGGGACCGGAACATTGTACAATGGTATCCACACGTTAGATTTATCCGGTGACATTTTCAATATCGAAGTTAGCAACAAACGTGCTTGAATAGATAATCAAATAGACTCCTATACGTGGCATTGTCGTCTTGGCCATATAAGTAAGAAATGCATGACCAAATTACACCAATATGGAATTTTGGAATCATTTGAACCCGGTTCATTTGATACATGCAAATCATGCTTAAAAGGCAAGATGGCCAAATTACCCTTTTCCGGAAAAGGTAATCCAGTGGGAGAATTGCTTGGTCTAATACATACTGATGTATGTGGACCAATGTCAACTCTTACACAAGGAGGCTATAGCTACTTTATTACCTTTATCGATGATCACTCACGATTCGGGTATGTGTTCTTGATGAAACACAAATCTAAAGCTTTTGAGAAATTCAAAGAGTTCAGAAATGAAGTAGAGAAACAGCTTGGCAAAAGTATTAAGATACTTCGATCCGATCGGGATGGTGAATACTTAAGTCAAGAGTTTCAAGATTATCTTAGGGACAATGGGATATTGTCTCAATGGACTCCGCCGTATACACCACATCATAATGGTGTATCTGAGAGGCGTAACCGAACCTTGATGGACATGGTTAGATCCATGATGAATCATGCAACTCTTCCAAAATCCTTTTGGGGCTATGCGCTCAAGACAGCTGTTTACTTGCTAAACAGAGTCTCGACCAAGGTAGTCTCTACTACTCCATATGAGACGTGGAATAGTAAGAAACCTCACTTAACTCACCTTAAGATATGGGGTTGTCCTGCTTATGTGAAGCGGACTGTATCAGACAAATTGGATGCTAAGTCTGATAAATGTCTATTTATTGGATACCCTAAGGAAACAAAGGGTTACCAATTCTATCATCCCTTGGAACAAAAGGTGTTTATTTCAAGACATGCTGTATTTCTGGAAAAAGAATTTCTTTTACAAGAAAACAGTGGGAGTAGTATTGAACTTGAAGAAGTTCAAGAAAATCCAATAGACATTACAGAGAGACCTAGTCTAAACCCACAACCAATAACTCATAATGATGAGCTACCAGTTAAACCTAAAACAACACCACTTCTTCGTAGATCTGAAAGGACACGTAATATTCCAGAGAGATACGGATTTCTCGTAAGTGAATTGAACGACGTGTTACTCATTAGCGATGACGAACCTATCAGTTATGATGATGTTCTGAAAAGTTCAGAAAGGGACAAATGGCTTGAAGCCATGAAGTCGGAAATGGATTCCATGTACGAAAATCAAGTATGGGACTTGGTTAACCCACCTGAAGGGATTAAGCCCATTGGGTGCAAGTGGGTTTTCAAGAAGAAAACCGACATGGAAGGTAATGTTGTTACCTTTAAGGCTAGACTAGTGGCAAAAGGATATCGTCAAAAACAAGGAATTGATTATGACGAAACCTATTTGCCAGTAGCTATGCTTAAATCCATTCGGATGCCTAGCCATAGCAGCTCATTATGATTANTTTTAGTACAATTGTTGTTACATAACTTTAAATGGTGTTCTTTATGGGAATGGAACTTTGTGCAATGGTATCTACACGTTAGATTTATCCGGTGACGTTTTCAATATCGAAGTTAGCAACAAACGTGCTCGAATAGATAATCGAATAGACTCCTACACGTGGCATTGTCGTCTTAGCCATGTAAGTAAGAAACGCATGACCAAATTACACCGATGTGGAATTTTGGAATCATTTAAACCTGGTTCATTTGATACATGCGAATCATGCTTAAAAGGCAAGATGTCCAAATTACCCTTTTCTGGAAAAGGTAATCCAGTGGGAGAATTGCTTGGTCTAATACATACTGATGTATGTGGACCAATGTCAACTCTTGCACAAGGAGGCTATAGCTACTTCATCACCTTTATCGATGATCACTCACGATTCGGGTATGTGTTCTTGATGAAAAACAAATCTGAAGCTTTTGAGAAATTCAAAGATTTCAAAAATGAAGTAGCGAAACAGCTTGGCAAAAGTATTAAGATACTTCGATCCGATCGGGGTGGTGAATACTTAAGTCAAGAGTTTCAAGATTATCTTAGAGACAATGGGATATTGTCCCAATGGACTCCGCCGTATACACCACAGCATAATGGTGTATCTGAGAGGCGTAATCGAACCTTGATAGACATGGTTAGGTCGATGATGAATCATGCAACTCTTCCAAAATCCTTTTGGGGCTATGCACTTAAGACAGCTGTTTACTTGCTAAACAGAGTCCCGACCAAGGTAGTCTCTACTACTCCATATGAGACATGGAATAGTAAGAAACCTCACTTAACTCACCTTAAGATATGGGGTTGTCCTGCTTATGTGAAGCGGACTATATCAGACAAATTGGATGCTAAGTCTGATAAATGTCTATTTATTGGATACCCTAAGGAAACGAAGGGTTACCAATTCTATCATCCCTTGGAACAAAAGGTGTTTGTTTCAAGGCATGCTGTATTTTTGGAAAAAGAATTTCTTTTACAAGAAAACAGTGGGAGTGGCATTGAACTTGATGAAGTTCAAGAAACTCCAATAGACATTACAGAGACACCTAGTCAAGACCCACAACTAATAACTCATAATGATGAGCTATCAGTTGAACCTAAAACAACACCACCTCTTCGTAGGTCTGATAGGACACGCAATATTCCAGAGAGATACAGATTTCTCATAAGTGAATCGAACGACGTGTTACTCATAAGCGATGATGAACCTATCAGTTATGAAGATGTTCTGAAATGTTCAGAAAGGGACAAATGGCTTGAAGCCATGAAGTCGGAAATGGATTCCATGTACGAAAATTAAGTATGGGACTTGGTTAACCCACCTGAAGGGATTAAACCCATAGGGTGCAAGTGGGTTTTCAAGAAGAAAACCGACATGGAAGGTAATGTTGTTACCTTTAAGGCTAGATTAGTGGCAAAAGGATATCATCAGAAACAAGGAATTGATTATGACGAAACCTATTCGCCAGTAGCTATGCTCAAATCCATTCGGATGCTCCTAGCCATAGCAGCTCATTATGATTATGAGATATGGCAAATGGATGTGAAAACAGCTTTCCTTATTGGAAACCTGCTTGAGGATGTATACATGATACAACCTGAAGGTTTCACATCGGTTGATAAAACCAAAGTATGCAAGCTTCGACGATCCATATATGGACTGAAGCAAGCATCCAGGAGCTGGAACATCCGTTTTGATGAGACAATCAAAGAGTTTGATTTCTCACAAAATCCTGACGAACCTTGTGTGTACAAGAAGGTTAGTGGGAGTGCAGTCGTATTCCTAGTGTTATATGTCGATGACATATTGCTTATAGGAAACGATATATCAGTCTTACAGACAGTTAAAATTTGGTTGTCCAAAACTTTCTCCATGAAAGACCTGGGAGAAGCAACCTATATCCTTGGGATTAGAATCTATAGAGATAGATCAAAACGGTTGCTTGGTCTTTCGCAGTCTACATATATAGACCGAGTGCTAAAAAGGTTTAGCATGTTGGAATCCAAGAAAGGTTACCTTCCCATCAGGCATGGGATCAACCTTTCAAAGTCTATGTGTCCGCGCACAGAAGACGAGAGGATTTGCATGAATAAGATTCCTTATGCATCCGCGATAGGATCTATCATGTATGCTATGTTATGTACTAGGCCCGATGTATCATATGCTCTGAGCGTCACGAGCAGATACCAGTCTGATCCAGGTATGGAACACTGGGCGGCTATCAAGACAATCCTTATGTACTTAAGAAGAACTAAGGATGTGTTCCTAATATATGGAGAAGGAGATATGGTAATACGTAGGTATACAGATGCCAGTTTCCAGACAGATAAGGATGACTCCAAATCTCAGTCTGGATACGTATTTACTTTGAATGGAGGCGTAATAAGTTGGAAGAGTTCCAAACAAGACACCGTAGCGGATTCTACCATGGAAGCGGAATATATCGCAGCTTCGGAAGCAGCAAAGGAAGCAGTCTGGATCAAGAAGTTCGTCTCTGAACTTGGTGTGGTTCCAACCATTGATGAAGCAGTGCCGGTTTACTGCGACAACATTGGAGCTATTGCACAAGCAAAGGAACCAAGGTCTCATCAGCGATCGAAACACGTGCTTCGCCGCTATCATCTGATCAGAGAGATTATAAGTAGGAATGACATACAAATTGAGAAAATTCCCACTGAAAGGAATTTAGCGGATCCTTTAACTAAGGCCTTGCCTCAAAGCAAGTTTGAGGGTCATGTTAGAGCCTGTGGTATTGGATACCGTAGCGATTGGCATTAGGCCAAGTGGGAGTTTGTTAGTAATATGAGAGAAGTGTCCTAAGGCAATCGCCTTATGATTGTAAACATTTATTTTAATAAATGAAAATTTACTATTTGAGTATACATGTTTGTGTATTTGATTGGGATCTTAAACTCATTTACTGAATGTCCGCAATACAATTCACAGCATGAGAGAATTTGTGATAAATTCACAACTAGTGATTATCTCTACATGTGTAATTGTGAAGTATTGAAAATATCCCTAGTCGATGAATTGATAAACACGGACACTATCAATTCTGTTGAGACTAGCATGGGTTATTCTCTAATCAACTGATTCTCACTGGCTGGTGACATTGGGATGTCCGGAGATAAATATGGATGCTAGTTAAGGGAACTAGTTCATTGGAGTGACTGGCTGTAAGACTTCATATGGGAATCTACATGTAGATATGTCAATAAAGTTCTTACTGCAACTTAAGTGCGATATTCCTTTGACTTGCGGTGTTCAAGTCATCTTGGTCATGGAGACTTATACTTTAACATCTTAAGCAAGCATCTCCAAGGAGGTGTGGACCCAGGATGGTTGGGTATAAGCCGAAGTGCCTGAAGATGTTTGAACAGCCTACAAAGGATTCACCACTCCTTGCGAGGAGATGTATACCCAGGCCTATCGTCGGATTGTTACTCAAAGCCTCTGGCCAGAGCATGTCATGTTTAGAGTATGAGTCTCTTAAATACATGAGAGTAATTAGAAATCCAAAGGACGAGAGAACGTTACTTGGGCTAGGTGTGACGTAGTCAGCCTAGTGGGGACTGACACACACAGACCATGTCCTGAACCAAGTGGGTATAAGATGGTGAAGGGAATGAGGCACGATTCATTAGAGCTGCTGAAGGGTTTCAGAATCATTTCTGAGATCAACCGTTGATCTTTCGATTAATTGGGGGTCATGATGTACTACTAGGTGCCACTCATGATCGTTCTATAATTGGTTGATTATAGACGGCCAACATAAATCGAAAGCCTATTTAGTCACACGCACTACGAGTAATCCGAGGGATTTAAAATGAGTTGAAAATTAGATTTTCCAATCAAGAGAAATAAGTCGAATCTGAATTAATCAGAGGCGCAACGGAAGCTTAAAACAGCTAATTCTTTTGAAGGCTTATTGGGCGAATTAAATGAGTTTAATTCGCGAGGGATTTGGCTTGGTGTGGCCGGCCAAAGAGGGTGCCCACCCTCTTTGGTTTGGCCGGCCACTACAAGGAGAGAAAAACCAATTTATTTGGTTTAATTATAAAATAAATCAAGCGCGATTTGTTTTATAAAATTATGGATAAATAAATTTATATAAAGAAATTTATGTAAAGAAATTTATGTAAATAAATTTATTTTCATGGAGATTAAAATAAACTTTAAATGGTTTATTTTATTTTATAAAATCAATTGTGAATTGATTTTTCCATGATAAGAAAAAATTTACATATTAAATTTCTTGTAAAATTTTATTCCATAATAAAAGGAGAGATGTATTTGTTTTATTATAAAGTTAGTTATAATAAAACTTGGCATAAACGGAATAATTCATAAGAAAATTTATAGGATAAATTTCTTATGAAAAATTCCGTTAAAGGGGCCGTGAGCTTCCTCCACCAAGAAGGTGCCGAAGAAGAAGAAGAAGCGGATCGCGACTCCTTCCTTCCCTTCACGGAATCTTGATTCCGTTATTCGGTGGTTAGTTTCTATCTTTTCTCTCTTGATATTCTAGTTGCGCCTTTGGAGAATCTAGTAGTTCTCGTCGGCACAAAACTCGTGGCTTTGCGAAGTCATCCCGAAGAGAACTCGGTGTGGACGCGAATAGAGGCGGAGCTTCCAAGGGACGCTACGGTTGGATCTCGTCCCTTACTTTAAGTTACGCGAGATAACGAGTAAATTAGTTTACTTTCTACAAAATTTTAATTTATGATCATGTCCACACATCATAAGGTCGCATGCTAGATACGTGGTTAAAAATAATTTAAGAAATTATTTATGCTAATTCTTCCGCTGCACGTAAATATTTTAAAATTTACGAACCCGTATCCTTGTCAACATGCACCCGGTCCCAACACAAGGGATCGACCACCTTAAGGGCACGTCAAGGAGTAGGGGCAAGTTATCCCCGAACCTTGTAAATCCTCTTGTTAGCGTTTTGCATTTGTGTTTAGCTTAGGGTTTAGTTTTCTGCAACTCTATTTTTCTTGTGCTTCCGCTGTGCTACTAATCCTTGAGGTGCAGAAAATCGAAAAGTGCTAAAGTTCTAGTGTCTGGCTACATTCACCCCCCCCCCCTCTCTAGCCATCCAAGTTCCAACACATATCCCAAAAGTTGGGAAAATTGGGTAAGAGAACAATTATACTAAGTTTTGGGCTATTAGCCAAAGCTAACTCAAGATGCTGTGTAATGTGGATCTTAACCCTTTGTTTCCAAGGGTTGCAAAAGATGTAATTGGTAAAATATACCAAGTCTTGGGCGATTAGCCAAAGCTAACTCAAGATGAGTTATAATAAGGATCATGTCCCACATGAATATGATTGTTTTTTGGTTTGGAGCTAGTTGTATGGGCAAATTAAGTTTGCCTACATCCATGACTAGCCCCTATCAAAGCTCTACGATTCAATGGGAGTATCATTCAATTAATGACCTAATTAAATGATTTAGATATGATACTTATTTCTGTATGTTTTACTATTGTAGATCACCATGTCATCTAACACGTCAAATACTCTCTCTCTCTGCGATCCGTCCTTGAGAAGGACAAACTCAATGGAGCTAATTTCCTGGACTGGTACAGAAACTTGAGGATCATCCTTAAGCAAGAACGAAAGTTATACATCCTAGAGCAACCTCTTCCAGAAGCACCCGCCACTACCGCTACTCGTGCGGAAAAAGATGCTTACAAGAAGCATCAAGATGATGCACTCGATGTATCATGCCTCATGATTACCACCATGAACTCTGAGCTTCAGAAGCAACATAAGAACATGGATGCACATGATATGGTTGAGCACCTAAAATAACTATATCAAGGGCAAGCTAGGCACAAGCAGTTTGAGGTGTCTAAGGCCCTATTTGCATGGAAGATGCAAGAAGGAACTCCCGTACTCAAGATGATTGGGTATATAGAGAACTTTGAAAGATTGGGATTTCCGCTAGGCCAAAAATTGGCCATAGACCTTATCCTGCAATCGTTGCCGGAAGGGTACAATCAATTTGTCATGAACTATAACATGAATGAAATTGACAAGCTATTGCCTGAGATGCTCAGCATGTTGAGAACTGCTAAACTCAATCTCAAGAAAAACAAGACCAGTAATGTACTGATGGTACAGAAGGGCAAAGGCAAATGGAAGCTTACGGGCAAGGGTAAGACCCAAGCCAAAGGCAAGGCCAACTCTACTGTACTGAAGGTCAAAGGCGGGGTGTCTAAGGAAGAGACCTGCTTTCACTGTGGTGAGACTAGACATTGGAAGCGGAATTGCAAAATCTACCTAGAGGAAGTAAAAAAGGAAAAGAAGTGAGACTTCTACCTCAGGTATTTTTGTTATAGAAGTCAATCTATCTATTTCTTCTTCTTGGATTTTAGATACCAATTGTGCATCTCATTTTTGTACTAATGTGCAGGGCCTTCAAAGAGCTAAATCGTTGACAAAGGGCGAAGTGGACCTACGAGTAGGCAATGGCGCAAGAGTTGCTGCTATAGCTGTAGGAACATATTCCTTGTCTTTGCCCACTGGGCTTATCTTAGAACTAGAGGAGTGCTTTTATGTACGTGCACTAACTAAGAACATAATTTCTGTATCTTGTTTGGATAAGATAGACTTTTCATTTATCATAAAGGACAAATGTTGTTCTATAATGTTAAATGGCATGTTCTATTGTAGTGCACCACTTATGAATGGACTCTATGTTCTAGACTTAGAGAACCCAATCTATAACATAAATACTAAATGATTCAAACCAAATGATTTAAACCAAACGTATCTCTGGCATTATCGCTTAGGTCATATAAATGAGAGTCGCATATCCCATCTCCAAAAGGATGGATTATTGGACTCATTTGATTTTGAATCATATGAGACATGTGAATCTTGTCTTCTAGGCAAGATGACCAAGACTCCATTTAGTGGGCACAGCGAAAGAGTGACTGACTTGTTAGGACTCATACATACTGATGTATGTGACCCTTTCAATGTCACAGCAAGAGGAGGCTATCAGTACTTCATCACTTTCACTGATGATATCAGTAGATACGGCTATGTGTATCTCAGAAAACACAAGTTGGAATCCTTTGAAAAGTTCAAAGAATTCAAAAGTGAAGTACAAAACCAACTTGGCAAGAATATTAAGATGCTTCAATTAGATCGAGGTGGTGAATACCTTAGCCAAGAGTTTCGTGACCATCTAGCTGAGTGTGGGATCATATCCCAACTCACTCCACCTGGAACACCATAGTGGAATGGTGTGTCCGAGCGGAGAAAGCATACTCTATTAGATATGGTACGATCGATGATGAGTCAGACAGATCTTCCTACTTCCTTCTGGGGATTCGCTCTAGAGACGGCTCTTTTCACACTTAACCGAGCTCCATCAAAGGTCGCCATAAAGACACCATATACGATATAGACTGAGAAGAGTCCCACGATGTCTTTTATGAGGATTTGGGGTTGTGAGGTTTATGTTCGACGTCAAGTCTCAGATAAACTAGTACCCAAATTTGATAAGTGCTATTTTATAGGATATCCCAAGGAAACGAAGGGATATTACTTCTACAATCCAACTCTAGGAGAGTTTATTTCTAGAAGAAATAGTGGGAGTAAAATCCATCTTGAAGAAGTTCAAGATGTAAATAGTACGGAGGTCTTGATGGACATTGAACAGGCACCACAAGATGTTGTGGATCATGAGATTGTTGCACAAGAAGTTATGGAGCAACAACCTGTTCAAGTAGACCAACCTCTTCGCAGATCTGATAGGATACGTCGTCAGCCTGAGAGATAGTCATTTCACTTGTCTGACCATGATAACGTTATGTTTGTTGAGTTAAACGAGCCTACATCCTATCAAGAAGCTGTGATGAGCCCAGATTCTGAGAAATGGCTAGAGGTCATAAGGTCCGAAATGGAATCCATGTACACTAACCAAGTATGGACTTTAGTTGATCCACCAGAAGGGATTAAACCCATTGGGTGTAAGTGGGTCTTTAAAAGAAAGACTGACATGGATGGTCTTATGCATACCTATAAAGGGCGGTTGGTAGCTAAAGGTTTCAAGCAGATTCATGGTATCGACTATGATGAAACCTTTTCACCAATTGTGATGCTTAAGTCTATTCGAATCATGCTTGCTATTGCAGCTTATCATGATTACGAGATCTGGCAGATGGATGTCAAAACCGCATTCCTAAATTGGAATCTACTCGAGGATGTGTACATGACACAACCTGAGGGTTTTGTAGATTCAGAGCATGTTGGAAAGGTATGTAAGTTGCAAAGGTCCATTTATGGGCTAAAGCAAGCTTCTCGAAGCTGGAATCTTCGATTCAATGATGCAATCAAAGCGTTTGGTTTCATCAAGAATGAAGATGAACCCTGTGTCTACAAGAGGGTTAGTGGGAGCATAATTATTTTTCTAATTTTGTATGTGGATGACATACTCCTCATTGGAAATAATTTCCCTTCACTACAGTCTATGAAGGCATGGCTAGGGAATTATTTTTCAATGAAAGAGTTAGGTAAAGCATCCTATACCCTAAGCATCAAGATCTATAGAGATAGATCTAAGAGATTGCTTGGCTTAAGTCAGAGTACATATATTGACAAGGTATTTAATCATTTTGCCATGCAGAATTCCAAGAAGGGATTTCTGTCGATGTCACATGGTGTGAGTCTTTCGAAGACGCAATGTCCCGCTTCTAAGGAGACGAGGGACCTCATGGATCAGATTCCTTATGCATCTGCTATATGATCTATCATGTATGTCATGCTTTGTACTCGTCTAGATGTCTTGTATGCTTTGAGCATGACGAATAGATACCAATCAGATCCCCGTAAAAGTCACTGGACAGCAATCAAGAATATTCTTAAGTACTTACGAAGGACGAAAGAATATTTCTTGATATTTGGAGGCAATGAGGAGCTAGCTGTAAAGGGTTACAGTGGCATAAGCTTCCAAACCGACAGGGATGATTTCAGATCGCAGTCAAGGTATGTATTTTGCTTGAATGGTGGTGTTGTGAGCTGGAAGAGTTCGAAGCAGAACACAATCGCAGTTTCTACAATAGAGGCCGAGTATATTGCTGCGTCTGATGCAGCAAAAGAGGCTATTTGGATCCGAAAATTTATTACAGAGCTTGGTGTGGTTCCTAGCATATCAGACCCGATAGACCTCTATTGTGACAATAATGGGGCTATTACACAGGCTAAAGAGCCTCGCTCTCATCAGCGGACCAAAAACATACTACGGTGCTTCCATCTCATTCGAGAGATCATCGATAAAGGAGATGTGAGGATATGCAGAGTACCCACTGATGCTAACATCGCGGATCCTTTAACCAAGGCTTTGGCAAAGAAGAAGCATGATGGTCACACTAGGTCACTGGGTATTAGATATTACAGTGATTGGCATTAGTGCTAGTGGGAGATTGTTAGTAGGAGCCCTAGAGTCAATTATGTGATGATTGACTAGGGACTTTTTGTATCATATTCTATCATTAATAAAGGCATGTTTTTGTTATTATACTTACTTTATATTTGTGTCATATAACTAAGTATAATAATGTCCTTAGGTAGTAGGTTCTTATCTACATCATATCGATTAGTTGAATCGATAGTGAGATGATGTAGAGAACACTATACTAAACCATTCTTAATCAAGCATTAATATTCAAAGACAATATTAATGCATGGAGACTAGCATGTAGATCAATTGATGACTTGAGCTCACAAGTCATGGATATGTGATATCAAGTTGACATATGGGTATACATTAGACAATGTGTACTGAATTGACCTGCCATGAGAATGTTTCATAGATTGTCATATGAGTGTCATAAACTTTCTCATGTGACTATTAGTAGGAATAGTCCATAGACCTGAAATCACTACGGTTCTTTAAATAAGGAGTTATGTACTTTGGTATCGTCAAACGTCACCTATAACAGGGTGGACTATAAAGGCGATCACTGGGTATGTAATAAATTATACAGAGGGATGTGAGTGATGTAGATGGGATCTATCTCTCCCATATGACGGGAGTGATATCTGTGGGCCCCTTGATCGAGTAGGACTACTAAAACGCATGGTCATGCTCAAATGAGTCAATATGAGATATTGAGCTCATTTGTTTGAGTGAGTCTACTCGGGGATCAAGAAACACAAAGATTGATCGAGGATGTCACGGCCTATGCTGTAAGATGTGTATACTGAAAGACTTACCTCTTTTATATATATGATCATCTTTATTTTGAAAAGAGAATCACAACAACACTAGGTGTTTGTTCATATTAGTACATGCATAAAAGTCCTTTACTTGGTGTTGTAGATAACATGGTGTGTGGTGTCACACGAAAGATCACGTTATCAGTCTCTTTCCTAGTATAAGTAGAGGCTCACAGTCGAGATGGAATTGGATAAACCATCGGAATGGTTGTAGTGTAATTAGGTGTGGTTGGTCTTGACCATAGAATTACACTAGTGTGCTTTGAGTACATTGAGCAGGACCAAAACCAGAGGTTATCCAATTTGTACTAGCTTGATAATTGGATAGGACCTCAGATTTTATTATGGAGTACGATCCATAAATCTCGATATAATAACGGGCACTTATTATTAATTATTATTTCTTTGATTTACCAATGGGCGAGATCTATTCTGTTAGAACGATAGGCCCGGTAAGTTGGGAGATAATATTAATTATATGGTGTGCCATTGATTATTGACGAAATCCGTATCCTAGTCAGTCGAGATGATAATGCCCCCTTGATGAGCTCAAATGATCCAACATGATGATAAGGTTGAGTGGTACTAATCAAGGATTCAGAAGTTAATTAATTTGAATTGTCAGTAATTAAAATTAATTAACAGACATTCGATATCGTAAACATGGGAGGATGGATGACTAGTAATATGTAGAGCTCATATGAAAATATGGGGGTTGGTGAGGAAGTTGAATTAAGATCCTTTAGTGGAATGGATCTTAATTAATGGATCAGGTTTAGATCCATTGGTGGGACAAGATCAAACTCCTCCTCTTGGTCCCTACCTTAGCCCCATAAATACCCCATGGGATCATGAAACCAAGGCTAATCTACCACACAACAAATCCTAGGCTTTCTCTCCTCTCTCCCTCTCCATCTCTCTCCTTGGGCAACCGGCGGCAATCAAAGGAAGAAGAGGTTCTCTCTTCTTCCTCCTCCCTTCTTCTTCTCGGTACGTGGCACAAAGAATAGGAGATCCTTCTCCTCTTCAAGTTGTGGCCGGAGCCACCGTGAGGAGCCTTGGGAGGGGCCGGTAGCGGGGATTGAGGGCGTAAGGCGCCGGTGGCAAGGAGAGTGAGGAGGGAGGCCGGCGGTGGGTTTTGTTGTGGAAGAAGAAGACTTCTCTTCACTCTTCATCCTCTTCTCCTTCTTCCTCTCATCCTTCTTTGGGCCGACGTGAGGGAGGTGGCCTTTCTCCGGTGATCGGCGCAAGGGGGGGAGGTGGTCTTGGTGGCCGGTGGCTCCAACCATGGGAGTTAGGGTTTGCGCATACAAGGAAAGAGGCTTTGGTGGATTTGGTGATCTCAGTTCTCGCTAGCTCATGCCCACACGACGTCCGGGAAAGGAGGGACATAAGGTAGAAGGTCGCGAGGTAATCGGGAAGGTATAATATCTTCCCAAGCTCCTTATGTTTTATTATGCCATGTTTATTTGCCTCGTCATTTCATGTGTGTTATTTAATTATTTTGATTGTGAATCATAGCCAATAATTAATTAACTGGACCCCGACCATAAACACAAAAGTCCGCGATCCACTCGTCGCCTTTTCCGCGGTCGAACAGTTAAGCAAATTACAAGGCTCGATCTTTGTGATTGGTCGAGTTGTAATTTGGATCATTCGATACGACGACGAGATGGTCGTTGGGAGACGGGTCTCCATTCGGATTAATTTTTAATCCGTAGACATGGAGAGGTCTTCCAAGGATGACCAAGTATTCGCTTAGGAAACCCGCCAAGCCATACCCATCAGTTGGTATCAGAGATGAGGTTTCCAGTTTTGTGTGTTTAGGATTGATTAATTTTTATATTTTCATACATTATATTTTGTTGGATGATATGTGGATGTGCGTAGGCTAACTTTGTGTTGCAGGCACTAGATTCCAACTTATTATGGCCAAATATTTGTTGTGTGAATGGTTGTGTAATATTTTTGTAAATTAATTAATCCTCGAGGTTGACGATGCTAAGTAGTATTTAATTTTTGAAATTAAATACAGCACATATTTAGCCGAGCTTATTATTTTACTTTCGATCTAGTTTTCATGTACACTCCTTCGTGGAGTATAGAATCGATGATGTAAAATAATAGCTAGTCATTTCAGCTCGAAGATCCCTCAAGGTGGCTTGCGTAAAAGGAAGGGAGGAGCGGACGAAGTGACGACACGACTGGAGGCGCATTGGAGACCAAGGCCATGAAAAGTTGGAAAATTTAGAATTTTCTTTTTCATTATGTTGGTTATGTGCTTGTTGTGTGCGTGCTAGTTAAAATTCCTCGTAATAAATTACTAAGTGGGAAAGGATGGCCTCCATTACAATCCGACAAGTGATGCGAACAAGTCTGCGCGTCGGCTCTAAGTGTCTTCGTCCCCATCGGATAGACTTGTTCTGCGGATCACTGGGTCGAAAAAGACTATAGTAAATTATTAAAGAGCATGTGTACTTCCCCATCGGAAGGCACATAATCAAAAATAATTTTCTTAGTGTCGTGTAATGGTAAACACGTAGATGCGAATAATAGTATCCTCCCCATCGGAGTCACTGCTATTATTTTGCAGGGCCGAAGTTAACCAACTATTGATCTTACTTGTCAAAAAGTTAGGTTGACGAGATAGTAAGATCAATGGGTAAAAGCTCCTCTTACGAATGTAGAAATTCGTATACGTCCACACCATCGTTGCATGCGAATTTTTCAGTGTAAATTTATTGTTTTGAGGAATCAATCTATTTTCGATTTCTAAAGTAGAGTATGTTGTGATTCTCAGGATTTTCAAAATGGCCTTTAACCCACTAGCAACAATACTTAAGGAGAATAAACTTACTGGACCCAACTATATTGACTGGAAGATAAACCTTGACATTGTCCTTACTGTTGAAGAGTACAAATATGTACTCTTCGAGGACTGTCCCGAAAGGCCTAGCGAGAACTCTAGTGAAGAGCAGAGGGAGCGCTTTAAGAAGTGGGTCAAGGCAGATGAGATGGCGCGGTGCTACATTCTGGCATCTATGTCGAATGTTTTGCAATATCAGCATCAGGTCATGCCCACTGCTTATGCAATGATGCTAAACCTCAAGGAGCTCTTCGGGCACCATGTCGGGCTGCTAGACAGGTTGTGATAAAGAACCTGATGACGACTACTATGGTCGAAGGGACACCCATTAGGGATCATGTCCTGAAAATGATGGCTCACCTCAATGAGATTGAGGTACTGGGTGCACAAATCGACGGGGAAACCCAGGTTGATATTATACTCCAGCCTCTGCCTAGGGGTTTGAGCAGTTCCGGCTCAACTATAACATGAACAAGCATGAGTATACATTGGGGGAACTGCTAGGAGAACTCCAGGAGGCAGAGGGGCTCATTCGTCACAGTTCACAGGCCTTAGTGACTCAAAGGGTTTCTGCTTCTATGTCGAAAGGCAGGAAGAAGAAGAAACAAGGAGGGTTCAAGAAGGCAGCAACATCACAGGGACCTCGGACTGGCGTGAAGAAGCCGAAAGGCAAGTGCTTCACGTGTAAGCAAACTGGACACTGGAAGGCGGACTGTCCCCATCGTCAAGACAAAGGTATTTCTTCGTGCTTAGTCATTGAAACATGTTTAGCGGTGCTATCTACCAGTACCTGGTGTGTAGATACGGGAGCCACTGACCATGTCTACAATACTTTGTCGGGGTTCCAGGAAACCTGACGGCTAGCTGATGAAGAAATCATGGTCTACATGGGCAATGCTACGGAGGTGGCAGCAGTTGCAGTGGGAGATTTTTATTTGTCTTTTGAGAGAAATAAAGTATTAGTTCTGAGAAATTGTCTATATGTACCCTCATTTAGAATGAATTTAATTTTAGTTTCTAAGTTAATAAAAGACGGATATTCTATTGCTTTTAATAACAGAGTTGTTATAAAGAGAAATAGAGAAATTATCTGTTCAGGTACTATGGTTGGCAATCTATACACTCTAGAACCAAAGTCTCCCACGATGCAAATAGAAGTGAATAGCTCGTCATCTAACCTAAGTAAGAGAAAGGAGCCTTCTAAGATGAAGACGTATCTTTGGCACCTTAGGCTTGGTCATACTAACCTTAGTAGGATTCAGAGGTTGATAGCCGATGGACCCTTGGGTTCATTGGTGGTGGAAGATTTCCCAACCTATGAGTCTTGCTTGGAAGGTAAGATGACCAAGAGGCCATTCAAGACTAAGGGGTATAGGGCCAAAGATGTGCTAGAATTGATTCATTCTGATTTGAGTGGTCCTATGTCAATCCAGGCTAGAGGTGGCTTTGAATATTTCGTCACTTTCATTGACGATTATTCAAGGTACGGATACATTTACCTGATGCGCCGCAAGTCTGAATGTTTTGATAAGTTCAAAGAGTTCAAGGCTGATGTGGAGAAACATCGAGGTAAAAGTATCAAGACACTACTATCTGATCGTGGTGGTGAGTACCTCTTTGGAGAGTTTAGGACCTATCTATTAGAGGCAGGGATTCAGTCCCAGTTAACTGCACCCGGTACGCCCCAACTGAACGGAGTGGCAGAAAGAAGGAATAGGACTCTTATGGAAATGGTTAGGTCAATGATGAGCTATTCTGACTTACTTGATTCGTTCTGGGGATATGCTCTGGAAACGGCAGCGTATATACTGAACATGGTTTCATCTAAGTTAGTCCCTTCTACTCCCGCAGAACTGTGGACTAGGCGCAAGCCTAGTCTAGGACATGTTCGGATTTGGGGTAGTCCAGCACATGTGCTAAAGGGAGATACTGATAAGTTGGAATCTCGTACGGAAATACGTCTGTTCATAGGCTATCCTAGAAGAACGAAATGTGGTCTGTTCTATAGTCCTAAGGATCAGAAGATAATCGTTAGCATGAATGCTAGATTCTTAGAAGAAGACTATGTGATGAACCACAAGCCCAAGAGTAGACTAGTGCTTGAAGAGTTAAGAGGGAGCGTTCCGACCTTAGGACCAACTGTACAAGAGGATACACCACAAGTCACTGCACCGCGTGTCACAGAAGATACACAGGTGGTACCTCGTTGCAGTGGGAGGGTTGTTAGACAGCCGGAAAGGTTCATGTTTTTGGGAGAGTCGTCGGACTTGGTCCCAGGTAAACATGAACCAAATCCCTGGACCTATGACGAGACCCTCCAAGATAAGGATACAGATTCTTGGCAAAGGGCAATGAACTCTGAGATAGAATCTATGGATTCTAATCATGTCTGGGAGCTTGTAGAACCACCTGATGGTGTAAAAGCCATTGGATGCAAGTGGATCTACAAAAGAAAGAGAGGATCAGACGGGAAGGTTGAGACATTTAAAGTTAGGCTTGTTGCGAAAGGGTATACTTAGAAAGAGGGTATCGATTATGAGGAGACCTTTTCGCCGGTAGTCATGCTTAAGTCTATCCGGATTCTCTTATCTATTGCAGCTCATATGGACTATGAGGTATGGCAGATGGACGTCAAGACGGCTTTCCTTAACGGAAGTCTTAAGGAGACCATCTACATGAAGCAACCAGAAGGGTTCATTGAAAAGGGCAAAGAGCATCTAGTATGCAAGCTTAATCGATCCATCTATGGATTGAAGCAAGCTTCGCGATCTTGGAACATCCACTTTGATGAGGTAATCCATTCATACGGATTCATTCAAAGCCCGAATGAATCATGTGTATATAATAGATGTGATAGAAACGTAGTGGTGTTTCTTGTACTTTACATAGATGACATTTTGTTAATTGGCAACAATGTCAAAGTGTTATCAGACGTAAGAGTCTGGTTGTCAAAACAGTTTGATATGAAGGACTTAGGAGAAGCGGGACACATCCTTGGGATCAAGGTCATAAGGGATCGCCAGAAAAGGATGTTGTGCTTATCCCAAGCTTCATATGTTGACACTGTCCTGGATCGTTTTAGCATGGAAAACTCCAAGAAGGGTTTCTTACCCTTCAGGCATGAAGTTCCTCTATCCAAGGAGATGTGTCCGAAAACATCAAAGGAGATAGAGGAAATGAAGGCGGTTCCTTATGTCTCGGCAGTAGGAAGCCTCATGTATGCCATGTTTTGCACGAGACCAGATATCTGTTTTACCGTGGGCATGGCTAGCAGATATCAGAGTAACCTTGGAAAGGGACATTGGACTGCGATAAAGCATATATTGAAATACCTGAGACAGACTAGGGATTATATGCTGGTTTACTGGGCAGACCAATTAGTCCCTGTGTGTTATACAAACTCAGATTTCCAGTCAGACAGGGACAAGAGTAAGTCTACCTCGGGATTTGTGTTTACTCTAGGAGATGGAGTCATTGTTTAGAGGAGTGTCAAGCAGAAATGCATAGCGGACTCCACCATGGAAGCTGAGTATGTGGCAGCCTCAGAGGCAACCAAGGAAGTTGTATGGCTCAGGAACTTCATCATGGACTTGGATGTGATTCCTGGTTTGCCCAGATCTATCACAATCTTTTGTGATAACAGTGGTGCAATTGCAAACTCGAAGGAACCACGAGCCCATAAGGCGAGTAAACACATAGAGCGCAAGTACCACATGATACGAGAAATCGTAAAGCGAGGAGAAGTGGTTGTCGCCAAGATTGCATCAGAGGACAACCTGGCGTATCCTTTCACTAAAGCTCTTCCAACTAAAGCTTTTGACCGGTATGTGGAGGATATGAGAGTCAGATGTATGGCAGTGAGAGAACAACAAAGTCTTTAAGTATAAGTGGGAGATTATAAGATGTGTATACTGAAAGACTTGCCTCTTTTATATATGATCATCCTTATTTTGAAAAAGAATCACAACAACACTAGGTGCTTGTTCATATTAGTACATGCATAAAAGTCCTTTACTTGGCATTGTAGATAACATAGCGCGTGGTGTCACACGGAAGATCATGTTATCAGTCCCTTGCCTAGTATAAGTAGAGGCTCACAGCCGAGATGGAATTGGACAAACCATGGGAATGGTTGTAGTGTAATTAAGTGTGGTTGGTCTTGACCATAGAATTACACTAGTGTGCTTTGAATACATTGAGCAGGACCAAAACCAGAGGTTATCCAATTTGTACTGGCTTGATAATTGGATAGGACCTCAGATTTTATTATGGAGTATGATCCCTAAATCTTGATATAATAACGGACACATATTATTAATTATTATTTCTTTGATTTACCAATGGACGAGATCTATTCTGTTAGATCGATAGGTCTGGTAAATTGGGAGATAATATTAATTATATGGTGTGTTATTGATTATTGACGAAATATGTGTCCTAGTGAGTAGGGATGATGATGCCCCCTTGATGACCTCAAAAGGTTCATCATGTTAAACCCTGCAGGTGGATTTGATCCAACATAATGATAAGGTTGAGTGGTACTAATCAAGGATACAGAAGTTAATTAATTTGAATTGTCAGTAATTTAAATTAATTAACAGACATTCGATATTTTAAACACGGGGGGATGGACGACTCGTAATATGTGGAGGTCATATGAAAATATGGGGGTTGGTGAGGAAGTTCAATTAAGATCCTTTACTGGAATGGATCTTAATTAATGGATCGGATTTAGATCCATTGGTGGGCCAAGATACAACTCCTCCTCTTAGTCCCTACCTTAGCCCTATAAATACCCCATGGGATCATGAAACCAAGGCTAATCTACCACACAACAAATCCTAGGCTTTCTCTCCTCTCTCCCTCTCCTTCTCTCTCCTAGGGCAACCGACGGCAATCAAAGGAAGAAGAGGTTCTCTCTTCTTCCTCCTCCCTTCTTCTTCTCGGTAGGTGGCACAAAGAAGAGGAGATCCTTCTCCTCTTCAGGTTGTGGCTGGAGCCACCGTGAGGAGCCTTGGGAGGGGCCGGTAACGGGGAGTGAGGGCGCAAGGTGCCGGCGGCAAGGAGAGTGAGGAGGGAGGTCGGCGGTGGGTTTTGTTGTGGAAGAAGAAGACTTCTCTTCACTCTTCATCCTCTTCTCCTTCTTCCTCTCATCCTTCTTTGGGCCAACGTGAGGGAGGTGGCCTTTCTCCGGTGGTCGGCGCAAGGAGAGGAGGTGGTCTTGGTGGTCGGCGCAACTCCAACCTTGGGAGTTAGGGTTTGCGCATACAAGGAAAGAGGTTTTGGTGGATTTGGTGATCTCGATTCTCGGTAGCTCGTCGCCCACACGACATCCAGGAAGGGAGGGACATAAGGTAGAAGGTTGTGAGTAATCGGGAAGGTATAATTTCTTCCCAAGCTCCTTGTGTTTTATTGTGCCATGTTTATTTGCCTCGTCATTTCATGTGTGTTATTTAATTATTTTGATTGTGAATCATAGCCAATAATTAATTAACTGGACCCCGACCATAAACACAAAAGCCGGCAATCCACTCGTCGCCTTTTTCTCGGTCGAACGGTTAAGCAAATTACAAGGCTCGATCTTTGTGATTGGCCGAGTTGTAATTTGGATCGTTCGATACGACGATGAGATGGTCGTTGGGAGACGGGTCTCCATTCGGATTAATTTTTAATCCGTAGACATGGAAAGGTTTTCCAAGGACGACCAAGTATTCACTTAGAAAACTCGCGAAGCCATACCCATCATATGCCTCATTAGTCAATCTAGATATCGTTGATGGAAGGACAAAGTCATACATTGTCATAGTCACGGAGGTTAAGTCGGATCTCGACTTTCTCATCACTTGGGCAGCAATGATGCATTGTTAGATGCCGCTCATTGCTTATTTATCTAAAGTAGTTTAAACACATTGCCAACGTTACGAGAACCTATTGGGTCACACACTAAGGACACAATGCTTCGAAGATTAATTGATCTTAGTTTGACTAAGATTTGATCTGAATTGGATTAATTGAGTTAGACTCAAGTGAATCCAATTGGATTATGGGATTGAGTCTAATTTGTGTTAAACTCATCTAGATTAGACTCAACCACTTAATTATGGATAATATTCATTAAATGGTTTAATGAAAATTATTTAAGAGGAAGGCTAAAAGGCATTCTATTCATTAGATGAATAGAATATTAAGAGTGTCAAGGGATACCAAAAGGCTTGGTATTTATTGGGTTTTATTAGCATTAAGATGAGAGGAGCTCAAGGGACAAAGATCCTAGGTATTCATTAGATGAGTATAAATACCCCCTCTTGTCAAAGGCTAAAGAGTGCACTTCTTTTCTTCTTCATTCTTCCTCCTTGTGCAAAACTCCCTAGTGGAGGTTCTTGTGCTTTGTGAACCATCCCAAGTTGCTAGCACAACTAACGTGGTTCCTCTCCGAGGCAAAGATCGTGTTCGTGTGGATACGCATAGAGGCATGGACACTTGAACGTGCAAGGGATCCGGCATACCTCGGATAAGCGGGATAAGTGAAGGGCACGCACCAAAGGTATACCTATATATGATAGGTTTTTTTAAATTCACTTTGTATGAGTTTTCTTTCGCATGGATCGCTCGAGGAATCTTATTTTCGATGCGAATTTTAAATATTTTTTGTCCATAGATCCCAACAGCCTTGGTCTCATAACTCATGAGGTATTTATAGGATATAATAGGGACCATGAGGAGTTGATTTTGGTCTCCTAATGGATCCGAAACCCGATCCATTAATGATAACCTGGTCCACTAAAGGGTTATTATTGAACTACCGCACCAACCCCCATAAATAAATATGGGATCCACCATATTATATGTACATAATCTTCCCGTGTTTAAGATCTCGCATGTCCATTTATTAATTAAATTATTGATATTTAATTAATTAATATCTAACTCCATGAGTAGTCCCACTCAACCTTATTATCATGTCGGATAAAGTCCACCTGCAGGATTTATATGATGAACTTTATGAGCTCCTCAAGGGGGCATCATCATCCTAACGCATTAGAACACAGTTTCCTTCTATAATCAATGACACACCATGTAAATAATATTATTTCTCAATTTATCGGGCCTATTGATTTAACAAATAAAACTCGCCCATTGGTAAATCAAAGAAATAGATATTAAGTATATGTGTTCATTATTATATCAAGATTAAGAGCATGTACACCATAATATCTGAGGTCTGATTCGATTATATAGTCAGTATAAATCGAATCACCTCTAAGTTGGTCCTGCTCAATACACACAAAGTGTACTAGTGTAATTCTATAGTCAAGATAGACTAATACCAAATTACACTACAATCACTCCGATAGTTTGTCCAAATACATCTCGATTGTGAGTCACTACTTATACTTCACAAGGGACTGATAACATGATCTTCTGTGTGACACCACACACAATGTTATCTACAATGTAAAGTAAAGGACAATATGCACACATATAACAAATATAAAATACAAATAATAACTATGTGATTCTTATTCCAAAATATAGATGTTTATACAAAAGCTAGGTTTTTAATATATATCCTAACATCAAGTTCAAGTGAAGCTAGCTGGGAGCTAAAGGCTTAACAAATAAGTTCAGGTGGATTTTTATTTATGCTGTGCTACTCTCTTGATTTGAGTGTTTTTCAAATAAGTTTAGCTAGTAAAATTCGTAATGCTATTCACCCTAGTTCAATCCTACAACTTGTTGGTGTTAACTCTTGATGAACGAAGTCAAAGAATCCAAGCAACTATAGTTGGGTTGAGGCGAACGGAGTTTATAGGTGATCGGAGCATCTTTCAGATGATCGATAGAAGATGTTATCTAGTGATCCGAGCAAGTTGAGTAAAGATCAAATTTAGTCCTTTTCCAAGCGACTGAGGTCCTCAAGTCAATCGAAGAATGCAGACGACATTGCAGCCATGTCAACAATGTCCCAACGACCAAAAAAGCTCAAGTCGACCAAAGCTTGTCACGTTAGCCACTGAAGGAGGGCTATATAAAGGACCTTCAGACAAAGCTTTCATATCCTCCCTTTCTATCTTGGTGCTATTCTTTTTATGCTCCTTGTGCTCTTGTACTTTCTGTATTATGATTTTATATTGTGACACGTTCAATAACACTAAGCGTATAATTTTTTTATTTTTCTTATGTTATTATACTTATGTTTTTGTATGCTTAATTTTCAGAATTTTTTATGTAAAATTTCTTCACTGTGAGAAGACGAAATTAAAAATAACAATCATATTATATTTTATAATTGTTGTGTATGTTTGTAATCTATATTTTGATTGATATACTATTAAACAAATCTTAAATCGGTACTAATTTAACTTTTAAATTATTTCCGTTGTCATGCTTTATTTATTCAATTGTATTAATTATTTTTAAATTATTAATTCATAAAAATTATAGTAATATTTACCCTTCTCGCGCGGAATTGAATCCTACAGGACTTATTATTACGAAAGAAAAACACGCTTCTTTTCGGTGCAGATAACAATCACCATGTTTACTCAGAAATAATATTGACAATTTCTACTAAATTATTATTATTATTTTGCATTCACTGGAAAGTATACTTGGAGACGGTTGGGAATACAAACGATCAACCATTAGTACATTGGCTTGATCCGTCCTTCAGCAATGGATTAGCATAATTTGTTTACAGGTAAAAATATTGATAATAATTTACAAAGAATTAACGAAAGGAAAAAAAAAATCCAGCACGCTACAACATTTTAAGCAGGTCAATGTTAGGCTGACCTTTGAAGAACATGGTGTTTGCACAAGGTTTTATTTGTGTGGCCCTTCAGAGAATTTGCCATTCATCTTCTTGGGTCTGATCATTAATGAGATTTTCTGAGCAGAAATCATCCGAACTGTTGATATCAGCACCAAGTGCACTACAATCATTGTGCGAAAGTGGTTTGGAGTGTGGAAGATTTTGGGCAACAGTGAACAAAGGCGCTCCACCTGATTTATCTGCAAGCTGAGTGGCACGGGAACAAAAGTCTTCAAAATCTTCTGTAGAATGAAAAAAAAATGAGATAGAAATAATGATAACTTTGGCATTGGTGAAAGAGATTTTAAAATAACCATCTTCAAATGAAGATAAATTTAACCTTTATCTCTGCAGTAAAAACCAATGGCTAATGATGGGTCAATCATGTCTAGTGACAGGTGACGCACAGTGCTGAAATCAATGTTTCGATAAGCGAAGGAATTATATAGGCAATAATTTTAAAAAAAAACTGCTTAAGAGGATAAAAGTTTCACGTATGTGGGAAATTCATGTGGGTTTTAAAACATACCTGCAGTGATATGAAGTGCAATCACTTTCCAAATCATCCTTCTTGATATCAACAGCCTATTATAGATAATTATTTAGCATGGCTCAGAGATAATTGAATAGGAACATAACACATGGAATAATGAGTGCCAGAAAAAGGATGAAAACTAGAAGATCAACTGCTTTTTTGTCAGAAGCCGTCTCAAAGAACATCCGGGTAGCGTCATCTCAACTCAACTATTTTGGGAGTTATACCCAGATCAATTAAATCTCTTTAGACAAAAAGTTCAAAATTTCATGAAGAAGATCACCAATTGAGATGGGAGACACGTGCCTTCGCTAAGGCTCTTATGGTTTCAAAATATAGCTTGGGGATGATCAGTTTGAGTGAACTGCACTAACACCTCTTATATATATAATTCCACGTGCAGCAAGTTCCAAATTTGCAATAGTATTCTAACATGTTCAAAATTTTGCAATAACGTCTTATATCAGGTCAGTCAATAAAAGGCATTAATTCATTTTTTTAGATTGTTAATCAATACTTTTCGTTTGGTTAAACCCCCTTTGCCGATGCTTAGTTCAAGCATACTCATGTGGCAAGAACTTGAATCACTACTGTTGGATCATCATTGAGGTGTGTTCAAGTTAAATTAGATTAAGTTCAAGTGAAACAAACCCAACTAATACCAAAAATACGATGTCTAGGCAGGATTAAATCTAAAAAATGGAAACAAAGAAACATGTTGAAGGATACTTTGGTCTTAGTGGGTATCTGTTGATGCAGTCTGGCCCGATTGTTATTTTGGTGTTGACAACGATTTAAGTTTGGTTGAGTGAATTTGAATTAAGTCCAGGTGGATCTGGGAGATCGCACGCTGGCATGGAAAAGACCTAATGGGATTAGGCACACCTAGTGGGACTAGGTGAAGTGGAAAAGACCTAGTGGGACTAGGTGAAGTGAAAAAGACCTAGTGGGACTAGGTGATTGAAATCCTAGTGAGTGAAGCTAGGTTGAAATCCCGGTGAGTGAAATCGGATCCTGGTGAGTGAAGTCAGGTGAGTGAAGCCGGGTCCCGGTGAGTGAAGTCGGGTGACTGAAATCCTGGTGAGTGAAGTCAGGTCCTAGCTTGGGAAGCTAGGTTGAATGAAGTCCCAGTGAGTGAAGCTAGGCACGGAGTCTTGGTCCGGGGGACTGAGCACGAGTCAGAGAAGGCTAGAAAGCCCGTTCTCTTGACTTAGGGTTGGATTGGAAACCTCTGGATCGGTCTGGTGACCGATCAGGGAGATTGGCACGAACTCCTAGTGTGGATCGGTCTGGTGACCGATCCAGTGAAGGCTGATCGGTCTGGTGACCGATCAGGGAGAGAACAGAGAACTCTTGGTTGGCTTCTAATTGGCTCCTGATCGGTCTGGTGACCGATCAGGGAGACCTCCTGATCATTCTGGTAAACGATCAAACATCGCGAGTTCCTCATTATCACCGATCAGGCTGGAGCCTGATCGGTCAGGGAGTGCCCTGATCGGTCCCCAAACCGATCAGGCCACAACCTAATCTGTCTGGTGACCGATCAGTGGGTTTTGGCTGCGAAGCTGGAAAAACACTCTGCAAAGGGGTGGATCAGGCCACAACCTGATCCACTACCTGGGTTCGATCACTAGAAAGTCGCGATTTCGGGTTTCTCACTAGGGACCGATCAGGCTAGAGCCTGATCAGACTGAGACTATCCTGATCGGTCTGGTGACCGATCAGGGCTCACTCTGATCGGTCTGGGGACCGATCAGAAGCTGAACTTTGATTCAAATACGCTGTCAGAAGTTACTGATCGCATCTGTTTTCTCGTCTGATACACTGATATACTGCTGATTACGTTTGATATGATTTGTTAAGCTTCTGTTGAAATGTGCAGGCTTTACAGGGATGGTTCAAACATTGGAGGAGAGTCAATGGGAGGCTTGCCTTTGAGCAGGTTTGGCTGTTTCTTCTTCTCAGGTTACAACGGACGACTGGCGTGGGCTGACAACGACTGGAAGCTGACGAGCTGACCTCTTCTCAGGTTACAACGAACGACTGGCGTGGGCTAACAACAACTAGAAGCTAACGAGCTAACCTGGGCTTGGCTGAAGAGAGTTCAGTGAGTCCAGAAGAGGTCAGGAGTAGCTGAGACTGTTGCAGACAAGCTGGTGAGCAGCTGGGAGCTGCAGAGGCGCGTGAGCAACTGGAGCTGCAGAGGCGTGCCTGTGACCTGAGTTGTTGAGCAGAGGCTTAAGAGCTGGTGGCTAAGAAGTCTCTGGCAAGGTGATCCATCTTTGGGAGCGATAACTCTGATCCTTGAAGGAACACTTGAGCATCATTCTTGAAGACACTGCAAACTTGAGCGCTTAGAAGAGGAAGAGAGTTTGGCGAGTCCATCAGCAAGCAGACACGAAGAGCAGGGAGTTCTTGCGTGAGAGTTGTGCTGGGTGGAGCTCGGTGAAGAGCTCGTGTGTTCCTTCTGTCTGAGTGCTCTGTAAGCCTTCTAGTGTTTCATTGTGCTTAACTTCATCACTCTGTTGAAACGCCGTGGAGAGGTTTCTCCACCGAGAAGGAGGTTCCATTTGATATCCGGATTTTCCGGGGCTTGATCTGTCGACGATCAAGGGATCGCCCACCTCACGGGCACGCCAAGGAGTAGGGGCAAGTTATCCCCGAACCTTGTAAATCCTCCTTGTTAGCGATCTCGTTTGTTACTTCAGTTTGTCTTTGTCTTTCTGCACTTCTCTGTTTTCTGTGTTTCCGCTGCCGTTAACCCTAAGTGCAGAAGAACTTGAGAGAGTTTTCAAAGAGCAAGAAAAAGCTGTGTCTGGCTACATTCACCCCCCCCCCCCTCCCTAGCCATCCAAGCACCAACAAGTGGTATCAGAGCTTGGGGCTCTGTTCAAGCGGCTTAACATCCGAGAGCTAACAAAGATGGTCATGGGAAGAGAAGGGTTTAGCACCAACCGACCTCCATTCCTCGACGGCACTGATTTTCCATATTGGAGATCAAGGATAGAGTTTTACCTCAAGACGAACATCTTCATGTGGTTCGCTGTCAAGGAGGGTTTTCCCCTCCAAAGGATAATGAAGGAAAAGAGCTCGAGTTCTCAAGGTGGTCGGCTGAGCAAGTCCGGAAGGGAGAAGCCGATGCTAAAGCCGTGGTCACCTTGCAATGCGGGATCACCAAGGAGGAGTTGATCAAGGTGGGTCCTTTCACAAGTGCTAAAGACTTTTGGAACAAAATCATTGAGCTCGATGAAGGAACTCAAGACACCCGGACAGCCAGGAAGGACCTCCTTCTCAGCCAACTTCAAAACCTTTCCATGGAAGAAAATGAAAAGGTAAGTGAACTCCATGGAAGATTCAAAGAGATCCTCAACGGCTTGCATTCCATCAATGAAAAGGTGGAAAATCGAGATCTTGTAAGGTATGTCCTTAAATCTTTTCCTAGGAATGTCTTGTGGTCATCCATGGTGAATGCCTACAAGGTCTCCAAGGACCTTTCTTTTGTTAAATTAGAAGATTTGTTTTGTGAAATGGAGTTACACGAGATCACTAACCAAAGCCCAAAGGAGAAAGGGTTTGCTTTAGTGGCAGGTGACAACAAGAAGAACAAGAAGGAAAAGAAGAAAGAAAAGGAGGAGGAGAAGACTTACTGTCACGTGGCTCTAGTGGCCTTAGAAGAGTCAAACAAGGAGAGTGAAGACGATGCTAGTAGCTCCTCAACCGCGCCTTTATCATCTTCGGATAATGAAGAGGTAATCTCTCCCGAGTTAGACAAGTGTTATAAAACAATAGCATGCTTAACTAGTCTACTCAAGAAATCTAAGAATAAGGTTAAATCATTAAGATTAGAAGTAGAGGAATTGAAAACCTCTAAGGATGAGGTAATTGATGACTTGCATGCTAAAAATCTTGAGGATGAAAATAAGGGTTTGAAGGGTGAAATTGAAAATCTCAAGAATATTCTTGAGAAATTTTCAACAAGCTCCAAAACCCTAAATATGATCTTAAACTCACAAAAGGCGGCTTACAACAAGGTTGGTTTGGGATACCAACCTAAAGAACCTAGTGTCATATCCTTAATGACTAGAACACATTTTAGATCACGAAATAATTCTAGGGTTCATAAGGTTAGAAAGAAAAAGACTAAGGCATGGGTGCCCAAGTCCTTCATTGTTGATGCATTAGGCCCAAAATTTGGGTACCTAAAACCTCTATTTTTAGAATTGTTTAGCATTGATTGAGGGGGAGCATCCATCAACATGGGTGGTTGATAATGGGTACTCAAAATCCATGGTCAGGGAAAAATTGTTATCCACATGATTAGTTATGGAAAATTCAAATTAGATGATTTGATCTCCATTGCTTTAATCATTATAACAATGTAATCCCTGGGCTAGTGATTTTTATGGAATTCATGTGTCAAAATACTTAACCATGCTTAAGTATAATCTACATTAGTATTAAAGTGCTTACATGATCAAGTTTGCTTCCAAAACAAAGAAAAAAAACTGTCTAGTTCATCTACACAAAATAGCAACACGTGATCATTACTTCTAGTATCTATGGTTAGTGAATTTCTGTTTAAAAATTGAATGGTTGATATCATGAATAGTATAGCTAAGGGTTGGATGCAATTTCATCAGTTGTTGCTATATATATATGCCATGTTTAACCTTTAACCCTTTTGGAAAAAGACAAATTGTAAGTTGTTGCTAATAATTGAGATTAGGACTATGGACTAAATTAGATTATCAAAAGCATGTACACTCTGATACAAACTGATCAAAAGTGGAACACAATTGATCATTCATTGAAATTGATACACACATGTTTTGTTTCTTTTCATAGAAATTCTTAATTCTTGATTGGGATAAAGTTTAGTTAAGGGAAACAAATCATGTTGCTTAAGGGAAATAAATTTTGATTAATGGAACCCTTTTTAGGAACAAATGGATCAAATCTGATTGTATTAGGGTTTAGGGTTGAAACCAATTCAATTTCTGAAACTGATCAGTTTCAGAAAACTTTCTGTGTCGCACCAGATCGGTCCACCGACCGATCAGGACTCACCCTGATCGGTCCACAAACCAATCAGGGATCCCTCTGGTCGGTCCGGTGACCGATCAGATCAATTCAGATCAGGGAATTCTCTGATTAGGTCAAAAATTCTTGAGTCCTATCCCCTTTCATCGAATTGTATCAGTTTAATGATCATACTACCAACAAATCTGATACAAATCGATTACGATTGGAACATACTCACCATACTTGGAACAAAACCTAATACTGATTCAATACATACCCGTGTTGAAATTTTTAAAATTCATATGAACGGGTTGTTTGAATCATGTCTCTTGATCTCTTGCTCCTTGATGAGGAATAATTTTCAAGAAACCCCCAGTTATGAAATTTCAATTGTTAATGCAGTCTGATCGTGAACGAATCAAAATTACAAAAAATTTTCTGAAAACTGATCGTTCATAGATAATTCAGAAATTTCTCTATATCAATCATCAGTCTGATGAAGCTGCATTACTACTAGTCATATAAAACATATACATGTTTGACCATTATATAATTTTGTATATATTTTCATGTGCAATTTACCCTTATTGCCGTATGATGCATATACACTGTTGCCATGACACATTTATGGTATATGCCTCTCATATGCAATTCAACTTTATCCTTCATTTTATTTTGGGTTTGGTGAGAGACCCATGATTAAGGGGGAGGTATGTTAAAACTTAATAACCATACTCTTTTCGATGTTTGACAAAGGGGGAGAGAATGGTTGATTAAGTTTTGGGCCGTGATTTTGTAGGGGGAGGATCATGATTCTCTTACGATAATTGAATGGACTTCAATTGATCTAATACCTAAACTTAAATCGGGTTGTCAAACAACAAAAAGCGGGAGATTGTTGATGCAGTCTGGCCTGATTGTTGTTTTGGTGTTGACAACGATTTAAGTTTGGTTGAGTGAATTCGGATTAAGTCTAGGTGGATCTGGGAGATCGCACGCTGGCATGGAAAAGACCTAGTGGGACTAGGTGAAGTGTGAAAAGACCTAGTGAGACTAGGTGATTGAAATCCTAGTGAGGGAAGCTAGGTTAAAATCCCGGTGAGTGAAGTCAGGTCCTAGCTTGGGAAGCTAGGTTGAATGAAGTCTTAGTGAGTGAAGCTGGGCACGGAGTCTTGGTCCGGGGACTGAGCACGAGTCAGAGAAGGCTAGGAAGCTCGTTCTCTTGACTTAAGGTTGGATTGGAAGCCTCTGGATCGGTCTGGTGACCGATCAGGGAGATTGGCACGAACTCCTCATGTGGATCGGTCTGGTGACCGATCCAGTGAAGGCCGCTGATCGGTCTGGTGACCGATCAGGGAGAGAACAGAGAACTCTTGGTTGGCTTCTAATTGGCTCCTGATCGGTCTGGTGACCGATCAAGGAGACCTCCTGATCGTTCTGGTGAACGATCAAACATCGCGAGTTCCTCATTATCACCGATCAGGCTGGAGCCTGATCGGTCAGGGAGTGCCCTGATCGGTCCCCAGACCGATCAGGCCACAACCTGATCAGTCTGGTGAACGATCAGTGGGTTTTGGCTGCGAAGCTGGAAAAACACTCTGTAAAGGGGTGGATCAGTCTGGTGACCGATCCACGACCTGGGATCGATCTGGTGATCGATCACTAGAAAGTCGCGATTTCGGGTTTCTCACTGGGGACCGATCAGGCTCCAGGCTGGAGCCTGATCTGACTGAGCCTATCCTGATCGGTCTGGTGACCGATCAGGGCTCACTCTGATCGGTCTGGGGACCGATCAGAAGCTGAACTTTGATTCAAATACGCTGTCAGAAGTTACTAATCGCGTCTGTTTTCTCGTCTGATACCCTGATATATTGTTGATTACGTTTGATATGATTTGCTAAGCTTCTGTTGAAGTGTGCAGGCTTTACAGGGATGGTTCAAACATGGGAGGAGAGTCAATGGGAGGCTTTCCTTTGAGCAGGTTTGGTTGTTTCTTCTTCTCAGGTTACAACGGACGACTGGCGTGGGCTGGCAACGACTGGAAGCTGACGAGCTAACCTGGGCTTGGCTGAAGAGAGTTCAGTGAGTCTAGAAGAGGTCAGGAATAGCTGAGACTGTTGCAGACAAACTGGTGAGCAACTGGGAGCTGTAGAGGCGCGCTTGTGACCTGAGTTGTTGAGCAAAGGCTTAAGAGCTGGTGGCTAAGAAGTCTCTGGCGAGGTGATCCATCTCTGGGAGCGATAACTCTGATCCTTAAAGGAACACTTGAGCATCATTCTTGAAGACACTGCAAACTTGAGCGCTTGGAAGAGGAAGAGAGCTTGGCGAGTCCATCAGCAAGCAGACACGAAGAGCAGGGAGTTCTTGCGTAAGAGTTGTGCTGGGTGGAGCTCGGTTAAGAGCTCGTGTGTTCCTTCTGTCTGAGTGCTCTGTAAGCCTTCTAGTGTTTCTTTGTGCTTAACTTCATCACTCTGTTGAAACGTTGTGGAGAAGTTTCTCCACCGAGAAGGAAGTTCCATTTGATATCCGGATTTTCCGGGGCTTGATCTGCCGACGATCAAGGGATCGCCCACCTCACGAGCACGCCAAGGAGTAGGGGCAAGTTATCCCCGAACCTTGTAAATCCTCCTTGTTAGCGATCTCGTTTGTTACTTCAGTTTGTCTTTGTCTTTCTGCACTTCTGTTTTCTGTGTTTCCACTACCGCTAACCCTAAGTGCAGAAGAACTTGAGAGAGTTTTCAAAGAGCAAGAAAAAGCTGTGTCTGGCTATATTCACCCCCCCCCCTCTCTAGCCATCCAAGCACCAACAGGTATCATGTGTATTTGCTATGGTAAGGGGGTGCTAGTGCTCTCTACCTTAATATTCATTTAGTATACTCACATGGCAATCTCAACATTCATCACCTCTATTGCATTATACTTTTCAAATATCTTTTAACCAAAGCGCCCAACATTCAGAACCACAGTACATACCCTGCCATTACAGAAACAACAGTATCTAGGAGACACACACAAATATCATAAGTTCCTCCCAATTTCAATCATCCATTTCTTATTTTCAGAATAATATTTCCACCAATATGTCCTTGATAGTAGATCTGAAATAGGTAAATTCCTCAAAAAAAATAATCAAGGGAATAATTAAACCTGAAGGCGTGACAAGTAGAATAGAAGACATTGAAATCTCATGGGAATTAACAGCAGGCACAACTGAACAAAGAGCTAAACATTTCACTTAAACTTTAAAGAAAAGATGATCAAAACAATTTATATATTTTGCTATTCTTCTTTCTTAAAATTTATAGAATGGTTTTCATAGCAAATCATATCTGATGTTGTTAGCTCTTTATAAATTAACGAAAATGGTGAAGAGTAATAAGAATAACTAGTTAATATATGTCTTCCCTGATCACAATGTATAACAATGAAGCTAAATTCCTAATTTTTAAAAAATTGGATTCTTGATTTGAACTAGCAAAAATTGTCATACTGACCATAAAGGTGTGAAGTGTTAGGGGAATAAATATACAATGCAAATCTTGAACTTCAATATGTATCACCATCATTATCAATCATGTTGCTCCCAACTATCTGAAGTTGAAGTATGTCACAAGATTAATAATATCTAAAAATCTTTTAATCACTTTTATGATTATGTAAAATATAGCTTTATTTTTTTCTAACTATGGAAGCTACTAACCACTTTGAATTATGTACATTTCCATCTTAATCCATGTTCCATTTATATGTGCAACCAAATTTTAGTCCCAGTGAAGGAAAAGGAATAATGAGATCATTCCACCAGAATTAAATTTAAGCAAGCATGTCAGCAAAAATCAGAAGGTGTTGAAATCAGACAAACTATTCTTAAAGCAGGATCTACTATTTACTAACAAATAACAATTGAACATAAGATAGATTTTTGACCTATAACATCACTTTTCATCAACCATCTTCGTTGAAAACAATGGAAGTGCAAAATAATTCTATCTCTATAATAATAAAAAATAGAAACTGCTGACGGGTCAACAAATTGAATACCATTTGAACTTCATGAGGATCCAAGTACAATGCCTTCTCATCCTGTACACCAACAATGTACGTGGAAGCTCCAGGTTTACCACCTAAAATGCCCAGGCTTTGTGGAAATGTAAATGTTTCCCGTAATAAAGGAATATATCTGCAAGAATAGGGCATACATTAAGAGTTATTGTAAGAAAATCAAGATCCCATTATGAACAATGCCACTGCATGCATATGAACACCCTAACCACAACTAATGAGAAAAAAGAAGTTTGTATAATTCATCAAAAATCAAATAATCTAATGGAAGAATAGGTTTTCGATTTTTTTCACTATTCGAGCTATTACAATTTCAAAAAGGTTGGAACCGCCAACCTAGCGGCCCCCTGATCTCTGCCCCACAAGTGTCCAGAGGGGGTAAATCACGGTGAATGCTGGGCAGGTTAAGACACCCAGGCGCGAGGGATTTTTTTAAACAGCAGCCGAGGTTCCACCCCTCGTTCATACTGTCGACCCTCGAACCCACGCCCTCCATTTCAAGTGCGAGTGCCTTAACCAGCTGATCCAGCCCGTGGGGGCAAATATTCGAGCTATTACAAGATAAAGCAACTGAAGGTTCTTTTAGTTTTCCTACTGAAATAAAACATTGAAATTGCCACCTTGAACTTGCATAGTTCAAAACCAAAACAGGTCAATTTTCCTGGCTCCCTTCTGGAAATCAAGTTATTAAAATGAAAAACATATCAAACTCAGATATACCGATGAAGTATACTTCCAGAATTCTCTCAGCATACATGGGAAACAGTATAAACAAATTTTATATATCACATCTCTAATTAAACAAAGATGTGTCAGTGTCACTCCTTAAGTTTAGTAGGAAAATAGTCCTAAATCTTAAAACTTAGAGGAACCAAGCTGACCTTCACAGACAGATAAATTTGAAAAGGAAAGTCAATATACTATGGGAAAATCCATGTGACTTTTCATTCAGAACACTCTAGCTTCAAAGGCAACAATTTAATAATTTCAAAATATTTAGTGAGCAGATTGGAGATACATTGAACCAAGGTTTAAAGTTTTGAGTTTTGCCAAAGTTTCAATCTGTGATTGAAATTATACGGTTTCAGTAACTTTTTTTTTTTTTAATATATGTTAGATATGGAATTTTATCACATTTAAATTTTCACATCTTAATTTTTTTTTTTTTAGATGACGAAATAAGTTGAACTGAATTAACAATTCCGATTTTGGAGGTGAAGTTGAAGCCGATTTGGGTTTGAAGGAAATCCATCATGGGGGCACAATGATTAGAGAGAGGCATTTGGGTTAAAATTGGAATTGATTTGAATTTGTTGTGGCCAGTTTAGAAATGAGCCAAATTTATATTAAGGGTATCTGAATTTAACTGCCCTGGTTTGAATTAGTAGAATCTTTGATGATTAAAAGTTGCATAATCCTACTCTCTCTCTCTCTTTCTCTCTCTCTCCATGTGATTCTCTCTCTCATTGATCACCTGACCATCTTCTCTCTCGATCTCTCTTCTATTCCTCTTTGTGTGACCGCCACCCATATAGTCCTTGCCCCATGCATGCCCTAACCCCACCCAACTAACCAGATCCTCCTCAAGGAGACCTCTCTTTCTTTTTCTCAGTCTCTCTCCTTGTAGATCTCTTTCTTCCTCCCCCTGTCTACGGTCACCTACCCTTTACCCTAGAGAAACACCAGAGAAATGTCAATGTCATCCCTCTTTTTTTTCTCTCTTCTCATTCCCTACACCTGCCACTCTACTTACTGACTACCACTGCACACCCTAGCATCGCCGCCATGACCAACCTCGATCACGAAAATACTGTGAACAAGAAATTTCAACAGTTTCAAGTGGCATGGCTTGGCATCACAAATCTTGCATTGAACTATACAAATAGCTTTTAGAAACTTGCATAAAAAATCATTTTCAACAGAAAATTGACTAATAGTGATTTGACAACTATTTTTCTCTTCACCATCATTCCTTCTGTAAGAGATGCTCATGGTTAAACTATGTATGAAGGGTTCTAGGTCCAGAATAATACTAATTTGATAAATGATTGACACAGGACGTATAAATGTATCTAACAATTTCACTTCATTATAATTCAAACTACATACTGAGCCAATAAATTCTGGTGGATATGTAGGCATGCACCAAAAAGTATAAGCAGTTCATCAGACTCACAGATGATGGAAGTATTTGCCTATTAGGTCTCTTTCACAACCAAACCTTAAAATCGTGCATGTTTAGAACAATGACAATTCACGAGGAAGATTGCTACATTTAACTTACCTGGGGTTGATTTTTTCCAGTCCAAGAACCAAAGGAACCAAAAAGAGTATAGGTGCCCAGTCTAGTTGCTCCTTGTTAAAATCATGACAAAATCTAGATACAACCTCAATGCAAATAACAGGAGCTCCACCTTGTTCCCCATCTTTATCACCTGAAACAACATATAGAACCATAGGCAACCTTTGTTTATGTTCACCATGTTCATCTTGCTCTCTGTTAGCATGAGCAATGGTTTCCCAAGTTCGACACATAGCATAAGGACCCAACCATGATCCAGCAGCCAAACCAAAAGCCTTCCCAGCTTTAAGAAGATTGTGTATTGAAAAGGTACATAAGCTCGAGTCGCCAAAAAGACGTAGAATTTCGATATACTGAAAATCGTATGGCTGCAAACCAACATTCAGACACAATGCTCAATAGACCTTTTTCAATATTTACCAAACATCAAAGTGAATCACATGGATAACTAGTATGAATCATCACCTTTTGTGAGGGTTTCCTCCAAGATCCCCCCATATAGTGAAGTATCAATGCCTGTTGGCAATTTTAAAGAACACCTCACTAATAGCTTCATCTGCACAAGTATGAGCTAGAAGGAAAGAGCTGCATAAGATAACTACCTGAGCAATAAGCATTTGGCTACTTCTGATCATACACCCCCAGTTGACATCACATGTGAATTTTGAGTCCCCAATAGGTTCAAAACCTGTAGAAGATCTGGGTCAAAAATATGGCATTCATGGCCATGAGTGCTTCAGTAAACTAACCTTTCCGGTAAGTGATCCATATTCTTGATGAGAAATCTTCTAGAAAAGATGTAAAACTATTGCCCGGATCACGATTATGTGACTCCTCGAATGACAGATTGTAGCACTTGCCAAGAAACCATATTTCACTGGTTGAGCTCAAAGTGACAGCACTGCTTGATCCTAATACACGATCTTGGAGCCTCCTCATTGAACCACTACTAATAATGTTCTTTACAGCTGTTGTCCAGCCATAACTACTAGATTTGCTAGAGTTGTTTTCTACTGAAAATGAGCTGGGGTTTCTTTCAAAAAGTGAGAAATTGGATGTGAAAAAACTTGAAAATAAAGAAACCTTTGCTGACGTATCAGGTAGATTCTTATGTTCTGAATTAGATGTAGTTTCTTTATCTACTGATTCATCTAAATTTTGCTGAAGCAATTTTGAGTCCACAACTGCCTCGGGCAAGTCCTTCATTACCTAGATAAGTATATAGAAAATGTTATGTAAAAGGAGTTCTCCACTGTATGATATAATAGAAATGCATTCCACGTACTGTAAACACTGCCAATTGCATTACAACAGACAGCAAGCAAACCATGCTTGAACAACATAGAAACAAAATATTCTTCAATAAGAAAAGCAATTTCTGAATATTTTATCAGAATTAAAACCCAATTAGAGGAAGGAACTATACGATAGGAGAAATAATATGATAAGCATCGAGTTACCAAAAACTATGCATACAATAAACATCAAAATTTAACAGAAACTGCCATAGACGAGAGGAGAGGATACGGGAGAAGAAGAGACAAGAAAGAGAGGGAGAGAAGAGGAGAGGAGAGGAGTACTAGGCAGACGAGAGCATGTAATAACAACAAGCAATGATAGTAGCTAGATGGTGCAACATAGGTGGGCACATTGAGATGAGAAAACAACAAGAACAATCACCAAACCTTATCCTGCTATATGAATTCTTCTACATTGGCCTACTATAACATCATCTATGTTTAAATAATTTAATCTTATTTCATTATTGGTAACCAAGTCTTATGTCATCCCTCTTCCTCGTTTAATATGTGTATTTATTATATTTTTACATAGTCTAACTAGAGCATCTATTAGTCGTTTAAGTACATATTTATACCATTTTAAATGTGTCTCCTGGAGTTTTCTCTCAATAGATACAACTCCGACTTCCTTTCTAATATTCTTATTTCTTATCTTGTCCATCATCATATCTCCACACATCCACTTTAACATCCTCATCTCTACGACTCTTATCTTCTACTCGTGTGTTTGAGTCATAGCCCAACATACAACTCCATATAACATATAGGTCACACTGTTGTTTTATAGAAGTTCCCTTTAAATTTTAGAGATATTTTACGATCACAGAAAAAACACATATGACTCTCCTCCATTTCAATTATCTTGCTTGCATTCTATGTATGGCATCTCTCTCAATCCCATCATCCTTGTTATCTCCTATCTTAACAATTGTCTTATTACCTCTAATATTGCTAAACTTAAATTCTATATATTATGTCTTTACTCTACTCAGTCTAAAACACCAAGATTTGAGTTTAGCATTTATTTTCACGTGTCTCATATACCAAAACAATTTCATATGCAAGTCGTATACACTGTGGTAATGTGTCCAGTGAGTTTATCCATGATTGGTATAAAAAGATAGGGATTTAAGATTGATCCTTCATATAAACTTATCTTTATAGGAAATGTTTTGGTTAATCCAATTGAAATCTTCACTCTTATCATTATATCATCACACATAAGCTTAATTATTTCAATATATGCTATGTTAACGCCTTTTCTAGAATTCTTTTCCTAATTTCTCTCGAAACTTATCATAAGCTTTTTAATAAAGGGCAGAGCCTAATGGCGTAGAAGGATTCATATAGCTGACCCCACCTAGTGGGATAAGGCTTAGTTGTTGTTGTTGTTTATGAATATCAGGTGTACCGATACTTTTCAATTAGTTTTTTGGGATATATAATTTTATTATCGAGCTTCCAGACATGAATCTAAATTAATTTCAATTATTGTGGTCTCCTTCCTTAATATTTTTTCTATTACTCTTTTCTAAAATTTCATAGTACAACTCATTAGTTCAATACCATTATAATTTGTATATTTCCTTTTATATATATATAATGGAACTAAAATACTTATCCTGATAGGGCATTTCTTTTATTTTCGAGATCAAGTGAATAACTTGGTAAGTCATTCAATACTTTACTTTCCTAGGCACTTATATATCTCTATAGGATTATCATCTAGTCCAACTGCATCTCATTTAAAACCTGTTCCAATTTTGAAGTTTTGTATTATACGATAAAAATTTAAATTTCTATACTCCCTAACATACTTAAATTATTTAACTTAAGTTTATCACCTAAGCATTCATTAAAACTTGATGAAAATACCAATTCCATCACTCTTTTATTTATTCATCATTCACTATTACCCTATTACATTCATTTTTAATGTATCTTATTTGGATAAGATTTCCCTTGCTTTAGTTATTCTATAAATATTCCTTTCCCCTTCTTTTGTATTCAGCTATTGATATAAGCATTTAAAAGTTTGATTCTTAGCTTCACTCACCGCTTTCTTGGCCTCTGCATACATTTTAAGTTTTTCTATAATAACTTATAGATGTTTGTCTTCTCTTCACTTTCTCTTATATTTTCTTATTCCACTACCAAGATTCTTTTTGGTGTTGTACATCTTTTTACTAACTAAGCACGCTCTTGGTTATTATTTTCAACATTAATATCATATCTCATGTCATATTCGAGTCACCATGTATTTTTCCTAATACTTGTACTCCTACTCTCTCCTGATATATGTTTTACTTCCCATCCTTTAACTTCCATAATTTGATTTTACGAGTTGTGCGTATTTTCGTTCTATCGATATTATATTTGAGGAGCATATCCAACACTACTAACCTATATTGGGTAGCTAAAATTTCTCCAACGATATCCTTACAATCATTATAAATCTTTCAATCCTTCTTCTTAATCATAAAAAAGTCTCTTATTGTTCCCACTTTTAAACGTAACCAAGTGTTTGCAAATCTCTCTTTCTTTCTTCCTAATTATAGAAAAGTCAATTTATAACTTATTATTTCCACTTTTAAACATAATCAAGTGTTCTTTTGTTTTTGAAAAAAAACGTATTAGCTAATATAAAGTCATATACTATCATAAAATCCAATATAATTTTTTCTTCTTTATTTCCTATTATAAAATCATAACCTTTATGCACCTTATCATATTCCGCATTTCTCACTCATACATGCTCATTTAAATCTCGTCCTATTAAAATCATTTCGTCTTCCTAAAACCTAAATTTAGTGTCACCGTATAATCCTACTTGAAGTGCATAAGGCTAATTAAATTAATATTTTTTTTTGTTGTCACTATCTTAAGAGCTATAATCCTATCTCTCTTTCTACGCTTACTATTTCATCCTTTAATGATTTATCTATAATAATATTTACTTCATTTCTTCTTTTACTTTTTTTATGTACCATAACTTAAACCCGCATTATCTATCCTCTTTACCTTCTCTTGTAACCATGTTATTTCTTATAAACACAAAAAATTCATTTTTCTCTTAATTAGTATATCTACTACCTCAATTACTTTATTAAATTATGTTTCATGTTCCAAATCTAAGACAATTAGCATTCTTATATTGTTTGTTCTTTTGCAACTTATATTATGAAAAATCTTACATATTTAACACTACACCTAAGTTCTCAAAGAGATATAACAGTGGGACACTGGGCTTCTAGACCGCCCACCGCGAGCGCTTCCCGATTTACCCTGGTGACCGATAGAAAATTTCCGTGGGGTCGGGCCGATCACCCCAGGTTCGTCTATTACCTGGTCCAACATTTTTTTTTCAAAGAGATATAACAGTTTTTACGAAATGTTACAGTCGAATCCTGCAACACGTTCCTTCTAGAAAACAACCTATTATTGGAATAATAGTTGGATGAATCCATTCATAAAATATTCTCCATAATTTAGCACTGGCTAGCAACCTAATGCAACCCGAATTTTTTTTTTCAAGCTTAAGAAAAAAATACTTATGATTTGAGGTTTACTTTGAAAATAATTCCTAACTTTTTAAATAATACTATAATCTAATTAGATATCAAGAAATTCAACCCATCTTATATATAAGCTTAGTTCAATTTTAAATTGATTTAATAAACCCAAACTTAGCCCAATTTGAATTTATTGGATTCTAATTACTTTTTTTTTCTTTTTTCTTATAATCCATGTGTCCAGGCATCGCCCGACTAATCCTAAACGTAGACAACCTCCCCCCTTGGTTTGCCTACTAGGTAAACTCGAAGCACAACTTAAATACACTCAAAAGCCAACCTCCAAAATTGTCCCTACTAGGATTCGATCTCTAATTCTCTAATAATCTTATTTGACCTATGAATGTTTTACCATTGCACTATAACCGTGGGATTATAATTATTATGTTTGCCCAATATACTACCTCAATCAACCCTAAATATAAAATATTAGTTTGATTTACCTTATTTAGTTATTTAAAAGTTTTAAAAAGATAATTCAAAATAAAAAAAAATACTATAGTAAAATTTAATATACAACTTTATCGAAGATTTTTTTTAGTGTTATGACTTTTAAAATGTGTGACATAATATTTTAATCAGTGTTCTAAAAATCGGCCTAGACAACCCATCTAGGCACTACGAAAATAGTGCAGGATTTTAATTATTTTTTTTATAGTTTGGCCTTTTAAATTTAAAGCCCAATTAAAAAAACTGAAATGTAATCTTTAATTTTGTTTTTTCTTTTTGTGTTGGGCTTAAATTTTATAAGTCATAAACTTTGGTCCAACAAAAAATTAATTTGTTGGCTTACCCTAGTGGTTAACATCAAACTTCATCTTATCATACTAAGCAACCAGAGCTAGAGAAATCAGAACGAATGAAGAACAAGTTGTTGAAAATTATGGAAAAGAAAAAGTAGAATAAATTTTTGATAATTTATTAGTTGTGTAATTTTGAACTTATGTTAAATTTGATATTATTGCGTTGGAGTTATATAATATGATTTATTATGTAATTTATATTAATACCGTGGAATTTGCCCTAAGAACTAGGCGCTGGTACGGTGTCTGACTAGCGCCTAGCGAATTTTAGAATCATGATTTTGATTGAATAAAATTTTGCTTTATGAAGTTAAAAAATTAAATTTTTATTTTTTATTTATTCAAATGAAATATAATTACAACAACAATAAATTTAAATCCAAATTTTTAAATTTGATTAAGTCAGACAAGTCAAATTTCATATTCTTATTTTTTAGAAAATTTATACTTATAAAATTTAAAATATAATAATATTTTACATTTAAAATTTAGAAAATCGTATATCTCTTTATTTTTCATCTACTTTAATAATTATAGTTAAAAGAAAACCAAATTAAAACTAAAACAGTAGAATTTGAATTATTTCACTTCATCTAACCATTTTATTTAGGTTTTATCAAATTTAAAAAAATAATAATATTTACTATCAAATTTCTTATCAATTGCTCAAAAATAAATTTCAAACACAATTATATAAAAATTTACATCATTAACAACTAAAAGTCTCTCGTGTCATCAAACTCCAATAGAGCAAAATTTGGTTGCAAAATATGTTACAATAATTAAAATTATAACATTTTAATTAATAATTAATTAAATAAATATCTAAATCTTATCAATGCAACATAATACAGTACTTAAACAATGTTATCCTAGTCAATGACCAAAACTTTTGACACTGCTTGAAATTTTAAACCTTAATTGTCCCTACAAAAGTGAACACAATGCTGAAATTTTTCTCAAAAAAAAATTGCTTTTGAGTGAGGCTTAAAATCTCAACCCGTGTCGAGGTTTTAGTCCTAGATCGGAACGATATGATTTAGGTATCATATCGTGCCAGTATGGTTTCAATATTTTTTAAATATAAAATATATAAACTAAAAATAAAAAATTAATCTAAATATTTAAAAATAAAAAATAAAAATTTAAAATTTAAAATATATATATTAAATTAATGTGATAGTTTTATTAGGGTTTAATTAAGAATATTTAAATTATTCCAACTATGGCGAGAAGCAAGGTTCAAAATTTCGACCCGTGCCGAAGTTTCGGTCCCAGACCGGAACGATACTGTTTCGGTATCGTATCGTACCGTGCCGATATAGTTTCGATATATATATATATATATATATATATATATAATTTAAAAATGAATTGTATGTTAATGCAATGTAATTTACAATATAGTTTTCTCAAAACTTTCAATAAAAATATGTATTAATAATATAAAATAGAGATTTAAGTATGATAATATTCATGCTTCCAAATCTCAAATCAATTTTGATTCTAAAATAAAAAAAATCTATAATAATTTTATAAATTAATCCTAATTTATATATAATAATTATATTAATTATTAATTTATGTAAGATATATATAGTTTACAAATATTCGAAAGAATATATATTAAATATTTTAGTTTATATATATATAGTTTATATTGCATATAAAAATTAAATTATTTTAAAAATTTATATATATTTTTATCTTTTTAACAATTAAATTTTTTAGAATTATTTATTAAAATTTAAAATTATTTATAAATTTTTAAAATTCTTTCAAATATTTTTATAAAATCTTAATCTATTTTTAATTTATAAAAATGATTTAAGGTTTGATTTTAAAAGTAATTTAAATTATATAATTATATATTATTATGTACTTTATTTTTTATATTTTAAATAATAAAATAATAATATTATATATTATAATTATATTAATTAATTAAAAATTTATTTAATTATTTTTAATTTATATAATATAAAATTATATTTTATATAATAATTAATTAGAAATTAGGAATTAAAAATTTTATATACGATTTATGATTTTATAAATCTAACTTTTCCTCCCTAAAACCTAACTTTATTCCCCGTCCGCAGCTCCTTTCTCGCACCTGCGCCCGCCGCTTCTCCCCCTCGCGCCTGCACCGCCATCGTTGTTGCCACCGCCTCACCCAAGCCTCCGCCTCCGCCTCCGCCATCGCTGCCACTGCCTCAATGCCGCCACCGCCTCGCCTCCGTCTCCGCCTCCGCCTCCGCCTCCAAGTAAGCTTTCATATCTTTGTCTTGGATTCCTTTTTCCTCCTTCCTCTTTCCTTCTGTTACGCGCGTGGCACACGCAATGACGCACGCGAAATTGCTGCGCCTCCTATGGCGGTGTCGGCCCCATGTCAGAACGGTAAGTTTCGTGTGTTTCGGGCGAGACGGCACGAGATTTTTTTTCCTTGGCGAGAAGTTGATTGAAATTATTAACTTAAATTTTTTTGATTGAAAGTTAAGTTTATTGTTCCACCTTCTTATTGTCTGCGTCTCTACAGTGGTTGCGACGCTCACGTGTGGCCTCCACTATAATCATGAGGCTCACACGTTGCCTCCGCGACAATTACAAGGCCCGCACGTGGTCTACACGGTAGCTGCAAATCCATCGCGAAGCCTCCGCAACGGTCACGAGGCCCGTGTGTGGCCTCTTCAGTGGCCACAAGGCCATAGCGAACCCTTCGCGACGACAACAAGGATTGTGTGTGGCCTTTGCGGCGGTAGCGTGGCCATCTCTAGGCCACCATAGCCTCGTGGCAACCATGAGGTGCGCGCAACAGCTCCGCGATGACCGTAAGGCGCACACGACGCCTCCATAGCAGTCACGAGGCACACGCAATGTGCTCATGTTGGTTTCAGTGGTGGGAGGAACGAAATATTTCTCCCTTACCGAGTGACATGACACGATATTTTAAACCTTGCTTTTCAGAGAGTTTAGAAAGAAGAAAAAGGAAACTCTTGGAGATCTTGGATTCTTGTAAGGAACTTTATTCTCACATCTAAAATTAGAAGAAAATTAAAGCAATTAAATTTAGATTCTTAATAATGTTATATTTCGGCAAAAAGGTGGATTTAGCGGAGGCACCATGGGCAAAGTGGATAATCTGTGAAGCACGTGACAATTTTGGGTGAAGTACAATAAATATGTGCCATTAAATGCACTACACTGCACGAATGTGCAACCATGCACCATGAGGTGTAACGTGACATTCATGTGGCAGACATGACAAAGATGGCTTACTAGTGAAGCCCTATGTTAGAATTTGGTGACCCGAATTTCAGTTTAATCCGTTAATTTATTATTAGATATTTTCTTATTAATATGTTAATTAACAGATTCTTTATAAATCTGTTAATTAACAGTTTCGTTATTAATTTTTCTTTTGACTAAGTATCCTAAGGTCTCTATAAATTGTGTATCTCATGAACAAGTTTTATCAATCAATGAAGAAAGTTAATTTGTTACCTCTTCTTTCTTTCTCTCTACCTCTCTTTTCTCTCTACTTCTCTTTACTTTATCAGAGTTGCCGACTTTGTATTCCACTGTTCATAGTGATTTTTCCTCCTCTGCCCGTGGTTTTTTCCCGTCAAGGGTTTTCCACGTAAATCTGGTGTGTTCTCTATTGTTATTGTTGTCGTTTTTCGTACTAATCTCATTTCACCCTATGAACCACTTCTTGTATTTTGAAGAGGGTTCGCACAAAAGGAAAGACCCAATGCTTATATAAAGCTTGATGAAAAGGAAACCTCCTCATTATGCTTAAAAAGTACGGATGTAGGGCAATAGTTAGACTTTTGCCCCTAAAAGAACTAAGATGGTGAAAACAATATAGGTATTTTGTAAATGCACAAGATAATAAGATAGTGAGGCCCAATGATTTAATATAAGTTAATAAAATTGTTAAATCAATACCAACTTAGAAGAGAAAATCAACTTCTTTTGAATCTATGGAATATATTGGAAATCAATCTTCTTCCTGAAGACTTGAAGAAATTTCTGCAAATTAGAAGCAAATGCCCCTGAATGTGCACAACATTCAGAATGAATTTTAATATATGTTCTTAGTAGCACGACTTTGTGAAGAGGTTATTTCACATATTTCAATTATTGTTGGATCTTCACATGCAACTATTTGGAAGGAAGCAATTAATAGTGAGACATTCAATCATGGCAAAGAAGACATGAGTCCTTATTAACCTATCATTGGTTAGCAAATCAACTAGTTATAAGTGGGTATTCAATTGAAAAAATAAAGGGTGGATGGAAATGCTGAAAAATACAGTTTTAAATTAATAGCTAAGGTTTACACAGAAAGAAGATATTAATTGCTTTTATACTTATGTTCCAGAAGCTAGAAGCCTAGAACTGCTTCAATTATAATCTTATTTGCATTAGCTTCCATCAGCAAGATTGAGATCCACCAAATGGATGTGAAAACATCGTAATTCTTAAATGATGATTTAGAAGAAGTTAAATGGATGAGTAGGGATTTGTAGTGTCTAACTAGTAAGATCTCTTTATGGTCTTAAGCAAGCTTCTAAACAATAGCAGGAGAAGCTTAAAAATATTGTTTTATCATATAGATTTATCATAAATCAATCTGGTAATATGTTTATAGTATAATTTGGGATAGCATTGTATATGTGTTGATAGATACTTATTTTTGGTACTATCAAGATAAAATTAATGAAACTAAATCTCTCTTGCCTAGTAACTTTGACATGAAAGATAAATGAGAAACTAGTGTTCTATTTGACATTTAGAACATAAGAAAGCAATGTAACCTTACGTTGATTCAACATACACTTTGGTTAGTCTTCAATGTATCTGGTATGAAAACCACTTCTTAACTGTGGTAAGGTGGTATGTCAAGAAGAATATACCAAAGTGATTAGTGCTTGATGTTTGTCATAGCGTGTATCATAAGAAAGCAATGTAACCTTATGTTGATTCAATGTACACTTCGGTTAGTCTTCAAAGGATCTGGTATGAAAACCACTTCTTAACTGTGGTAGTAAGGTGGTATATATGTCAAGAAGAATATACCAAAGTGATTAGTTCTTGATGTTTGTCATGATGTGTATCAAATTAGATATCATTTTGTGATGGTGAAGCTTAATGGATATACTAGAAATCCCAACTATGCATATCCAAATATTAACAAAAGAACAATGAAATAACGAAAAGGAACAACATACTAGATTGTAGGTTTCTGACAGGACTATAAGGGTTACTCAATTGCAAGTTGGGCAACCAATCTGGAGGATCACTCATGCACTAGTTGGAGGATTTTCAACCTTGATGGGAGAGCTTTTTCTAGGTGCTCTAAGAAGCAGACGTTTTACAAATTCAACCATAGCATCAAAATTTGTGAAATTGTCAACCACAATAAAGGAAGAAAAAGGGATTTACTAGTGGAAATTCCAATGTAGCCTAAGCTCATGCCTCTAATACGACTTTGGTAAAAGTCAAGCTGCAATGGCTAGGGCATATAGCAAAGTCTATAATCAAGTCCATGCATATTAGGTAAATACATAACTATGTAAGAATCTAACTCAAGATGATAAAATTACCATTGACTTTGTTAGTAAGGCCACAATTTGGTGAGTCTACTAATATATGGGATTGCAAGAATAAGATCTAAAGAGCTCGCGGAGGGATGGACCTAAAGCTCAATGATAAAATTTTCAAATGAAGGAATTCCAACTTGATTCATGAAAACATTAGGTTCTAAGTGCAATGAGTTGTAGTAAATCTAATAAACATATGCATGCATCAAATAATTATTATCCATAAATATAGCTGTTTGGATACTCATATGATAAAAAGAGGATGAGTTATTGATTATAACAAATTAACAAACAAATGTCAAATACTAGTATCAATGGGGATCCTTGGTAGCATTTTGAGCAACTAATTTAGAGGACCATTCTTTTGTGCAAGTTATCTAATTATACAAATTAAATAGCTAATTCAAGGCTTGTTCGCTATGCAATTTCCGATTTCGTCATAACATCATGAGGACTTGCAAAAACATAGATTCGAATAGCAAGATATATGCTATGTGAAGGACAAAGAAGCTCACCAAATGTCTAAAAACATGTTTTCAAACTTCTTTATTTCAAAAATGGTTGGAAATTGTTGGAATTTTTTAAATATGAAAAAAAATTCAAAAGACATAAAGAAAAAGATGAAGAGAGAATTTCCATGGGGAAGTTTAGTCGTACATCTAGAAGTTTGAGGGAGATTGAGTTATTTATTTACATTCATTCATAATGTTATATCTTGGCAAAAAAGTAGACCTAGTAAGAGGCATCATGTCCACATAATATGCGCAATGCACATGAACAATGCAATGCACTGCAAAGGGCAAACACATTATTGCAAGCTCGCATACATTAGGTGTGACGTGGCATTCGCATGGCACAAGTGGACACACACAACAAACAAGGCTTATGTGGTGCACATGCAGCGCAAGGTGGTGTATTTTGCACTTCAAATGTATACATCGTTGCAAGTTGTCTCACATATATTGGATTTATCGTATAGGAAATTTTCCTCCACCTCATCTGCCAAGTGGGATAGTTGTTTGCTAACTGGCCAAGCACATGATGGGGTCCAATTTTGGCTCAAGTGGTTTAAACAATTGACCCAAGATTAGAGCATCCAAGCAATCCAATACCTAAGATAAACCTAGATGGCTGCAGTCTAAGAGACATTACCAACCTAAGGGTGTGTATTTATCAGAAGTGGGTTGGGAAGAATCACTAGCAAAAAATCTCTTCTCTCCCTCCATGCAGCATTCCTCTTGCTCTCAACAAATGGAACATCATCCATTGGATTTGAACACTTTGATGGGTAAATACTTACAACCTTGCCTCCAGTCGAGTGGGTTGTAGGCTCTTTCTTAAGTGTAAGTCAGAAAAAAGTGGACAATCTTGTTTATTGCTAGAATAAATTTGCCCGGATGCATAGAAGTGGTAGAGCCTTAAAGAAAACAATTACGTACTCCATGATCATTGATTGCAACAAGCTAACAAGTCACCGTCCCAAACCACCCGATAACAAAAATTTACATCTTCTGATTGTATACAACAACCAGTAGCAGTTTACTTTTCATCCAAAGAAATATACTAACACAAAAAAGAAGTTGAAGATCATTTATTCATCACATCAGTACTGTCGAAGAAAGCTTATCTCCTAATTTAACGAAAGACACAAGCAAGCAGAAGATAATATCCCTCATCAGTACGAAGGTAACACCCTCGTAATTAATTAGCAAGCTCAATCTTGCGCATCAATTCAAATGCCCAAATGGCAAGGTGATTGCTTGCTGATCAAACAGATCAGAACCGCCACTTTGCCTCGAAACAGATCACAAAACCAACACTACATGCATCAATCGACCAAAGCACAAACTCAAACTACACCCGATCAAACATCCGTAGGTTCACCATATCCATCGACAAAAAGCGATCAGAACCTAGAGGGACGAGGTTCGGAAACAGAATCAGCCATAGCAAGGGAGTTTACCTGAAAGCAAGCAGGATCACGACGCCAGATCTGACATCGATTGCCGAGGCGAATCGAAGAGATTCTCGTCCTCGAAGGTATCTCTAATTTAGGGCTGCTTAAACCGCGAGATCGTATTATGACCTGGTTCGAGCAGTATATTTAGATCCACACCGGTTAAGAGTTTTCAATTGTTTACAAGCAAAGGGCGCTCGGCAATAGGGTATTTATCCGATTTTATAAACAGATCGACCAATTCAAATTCTAAATTTTAATTTACTGATCTAGCAGTTCGATTACGGTTTAAACTTATCCAAACCATTAAATTAAAATGAACCATATTAATTGAGACTTTTATAATATTTATATCTGTAAAATGAATGCGTTAATTATTATATTACTCTACTAATTTTTACTATTAATCTTAAAAGATTATATTGTCGTCAAATTTGTTTTTTAATTATTTTAAATCAAAATATGTAGTTTGGTTTTAAGATGACGAAATTATTTTAAATCAAATATCTAGTTTGTTTGTCAGAAATTGATTCATATTTAATTATAGTAAATTCACTGTCCTCTAACAAATTGAATACCTTATGGAAATTGGTTTCGTGCAATTAAATTCGATTGGTTTCAAGTGAACCAATCGCGAACTTATGAGTAGATGTGGATGATTCGAACCGTGAATGGATCACGAATGATATGAAATTACGTCGAAAGGCAACTAAATTAGAGTGAATTAGCTATCCAATTTAAAAAAGTGTTGAGAATTGATTATTGTAGTAAATCAATTTCTCAGGTAAACAAACAATTAATATTTAAAATCATTATTGTGATGGAAGAAACCATCATACTAGACTAATGCAGCAAGATCCATTACATAATTAGTTTTATCAAACATATGAATTCAACTCAAAAATCATGATTTTCAGCATGGACGGATCGACATGTGGATTGGGCACCGGCCCCATCTACATGTGAATCTGTGGCCTTAGATTATTTCATAATTACTTTTATCAAACATATGAATTCAACTCATATATCATGATTTTCAGCATGGACGGATCGACACTCTCATTTGAAATAAAAACAAAAATATTATTAATCTCATATTTTCATTCGATTAATTCTTAATTACATATAAATATTATTAGTAATAATATTATTAGTTTATTAGTATATAGAATTTTTTCTAATCTATCTATCTATTAATATCTATAAAACACATATTTACATGCAGACGTGACATTCACAGAGATCTTAGGATTCCCGCCTAAACCGAATTAATATTAATTAATATTAATATTAATATCTTATATTGACATGAATCCATAATGAAATAAAATTATTTTTCATTTTAATTTTTTATTTAATAATAAAAATTGATATATATATATATATATATATTATCACTAAATATGTTATTTGAATAGTGTAAGATTCTCGTGCATCGCACGGGTATTATACTAGTTTATAATTAAAAATATAAATTTAAAAAAATATATAATTACAAATCCTAATAAAACACTAATATTTATAAAACACAATTTTGCATGCAGACGTAACATTCACAGGGAGCTTAGGATTCCCGCCTAAATCGAATATAAATTTTTTTAAATATAAATTTTTTAATTAATAATTAATAAATTTTAGACCTGTTCCTTTTTTTAAACCGAATATAAATTTTCTAAATAAAAAATTTATAATTAAAAATACAAATTCAAAAGAAAATATATAATTACAAATCCTAATAAAACATAAAACCAGATTGGAACGGGTGACACGAGGATTTTCAGTTCTCTGCTCTACCAACTGAGCTATCCCGACCATTTCCCATGCATCATCCTGGTGTAGTGTTTATGTCTATGTCAATTAAAGGGACTAAAAAGTAGTAAAAAATTTAACTAGTAAGCGTAAGGATAATGATATGGACTGTGAATGATTCAATAACAGACATGACATTCACGAGAATCTTACACAATTCAAATAACATGTTTAGTGATAATATATATATGTTAATTTTTATTATTAAATAAAAAATTGAAATGAAAATTAATTTTATTTAATCATGGATTCATGTCAATATAAGATATAGTATTATTTTTTATAATATAAAAAATTAATAGTGATCATAAGTTTTATAAGGGTGATGGATGTAGATACGATCTAAAGTTTACTTTGCTTTGATAGGGATGTGTCAGGCCTGTGCTATAGTGCAACACACAGGCGACACATGAAAACCCTAGTAGCAAGCTGTGTTGGGTCATCCCCCATATAAAAATTAATTTAATATCAAAGTGGACCAATGACCCACATATCAGATATTAAACTGATAAGAACAGATACTACACTTGATCTTAGCCAAAATGCCGAGAAAGGTATGAGTTGTTTTACCGTTCTTTGTCCATTTTTATAATTGCTCTATGTGTAATTCGTCTTGATAACTTCAGATGTGGGACTATCATTTTTCTTACATCAACTCAAGGGAAGCTAAAGGTCTATATTTTATTAAAATTAAATTAAATTTATTTTTTATGTACTTTACTGTAATCATTTAAAATTTTAATTTTGGAAATTTTAAAATACAATTTCAAATTAAAATTTGAAATTATCTTTTTTGAATTTGATAAATTATTTTTTAAAATTTTAATCTATCTATCTATCTATCTATTATTATTATTATTAATATTATTATTATTATTAATATTAATATTAATATTAATATCTATAAAATACAGTTTTGCATGTAGACGTGGCATTCACAGGGAGCTTAGGATTCCCGCCTAAACCGAATATAAATTTTCTAAATAAAAAAATTATAATTAAAAATACAAATTCAAAAGAAAATATATAATTACAAATCCTAAAAAGAAAAATTCAGATCTTAATCCAAAATTAAAATTTTAAAAAATAATTTATCAAATTCAAAAAAGATAATTCAAAAAATAATTTTGATGTAAGAAAAATGATAGTCCCATATCTGAAGTTACCAAGGTGAATTACACACAAAGCAATTATAAAAATGGACAAAGAACGGTAAAACAACTCATACCTTTCTCGGTCTTTTGGCTAAGATCAAGTGTAGTATCTGTTCTTATCAGTTTAATATCTGATATGTGGGTCAATGGTCCACTTTGATATTAATTTAATTTTCATATGGGGATGACCCATCACAGTAGCTTGCTGCTAGGGTTTTCATGTGTCGTCGGTGTGTTCCACTATAACACAGGCCTGGCACACCCCTATCAAAGCAAAGTAAACTTAGATTACATCCACATCCACCACTCTTATAAAAGATCACCATTAATATCTTATATTATAAAAAATAATACTATATCTTATATTGACATGAATCCATGATAAAATAAAATTACATTTTATTTTAATTTTTTATTTAATAATAAAAATTGGCATATATATATTTTAAATTGGCATATATATATTATCACTAAACATGTTATTTGAATTTTGTAAGATTCCCGCGCACGGGTATTATACTAGTTTTAGATTAAGATCTGAATTTTTCTTTTTAGGATTTGTAATTATATATATAATAGATTTAAAAAATAATTTTGATATAAGAAAAATGATAATCCCACATCTGAAGTTACTAAGGTGAATTACACACAAAGCAATTATAAAAATGGACAAAGAACAATAAAATAACTCATACCTTTCTCAACCTTTTGGCTAAGATCAAGTGTAGTATCTGTTCTTATCAGTTTAATATCTGATATGTGGGTCATTGGTCTACTTTGATAGTTAAATATGTTTGGTGATCTAATATGTTCCACGTGAAGCAGAGGTAGAAGGAACTTCTTGAGTTATAAAATAACTGATACATAGTGCAATATGGTCAAAACAGAGTCCCATCCCTTTAGCCAATTTAGCTCTTAACACAGGATCGTTCAAATCAGGTTTCTTTGTTATTAGGATAGGTGAATTCTTATGGATACATCCCCCGAAGGAACCGGACATGATAATTTTTCATCATCCGGCTCGAGCAAGAATGAAAGGATTGGTATAAATAGATCCATATAAAATCCATATCTCATACATATCCCCACATATCATATATAATGACTCCATGTAAGAAAGTATTTATCAGATTCCATTTTTTTTATAGAGTTGGACCTATTCATTGCAATTAATTCAGTTCTTACAGGTAAATGCTCAATATCCAAGTAGGCTTATAAATTTGATCATGATCAAGTGCTTTTTGGATTGTCTTATGTCTTTTTATTTGTGTTTACCCCCACAACATCTCGATTTTTTTACTGGTGATCTAATATGTTTCACCACTACAAAAATAATAGCTAATATCAATAGACTTTTTTTATTGTTCGTTGTTATTGGCGACGGATAGAAAGTATCCGTCACTAGAGTTGCACCCCAAGTCAAACCCCTAAATCTAGCGACGGACTTGGTCAAAGTCGTCGCTAGATTTAAGCGCCAGGTCAAACCCCTAAATATAGCGATGGACGTGGTCAAACCCGTCGCTAATCTGTGACGGACAAGTTAATCCGTTGCAATATAGTTAAAAAAATGCGACGACCCCCTTCCCCCCATGGGCACGTGATCCGGTGAAACCCTACTCTCCCCTCTGCAACGCGCTCTCGGCGATTCTCCTCCAACGAACCCTCCTCCGATCCCAGGTACGCGAGTTAAGCCACATTTGCCATATTTTCATCGTTGGTTTGTACTTCCGCGGCGGCGTTGTCTTCTCCGGGCAGGCACGGCTTGGCACGACCGCGCGCAGCCTCGCACGGCCAGCCGCGGCCTCCCGCGGCCGCTCGCGGGCAAGCACGGCCGGTCGTGGCCAAGCGCGGCTGGTCGCGGCCTGCTGCGGCCGCGCGCCACCTGCTGCGGCCGGCAACGCCTGCTGCGGTCGGCAGAAGTAGCAAATTTTTAGTTAATCAGTTAATTAATTAATTAATTAATCATTTAATTAATTTAGTTAATAATTTCCTTTGTTAATTTATTAAATGTGTAATTAATTGATCAATTGTTTGATTAATTTTAGATTAATTGTTTGAGTAATTAGATTATTAAGATGATTAATTGTTTGATTACTTAGATTAATTGATTCATTAATTAGATCATGTTTGATTAATTTTAGATTAATTGTTTGAATAATTAGATTACTTTGTTGATAAATTATTGGATTAATTAGATTTATTGATTCATTAATTATATCAAGTTTGAAAAATTAGATTAATTGTTGATTAATTAGATTAATTGATTTATTAATTAGATCATGTTTGAATAATTAGATTAATTGGTTGATTAATTGTTTGATTAATTAGATTAATTGATTCATTAATTAGATCATGTTTGATTAATTAGATTAATTTCTTAGTATAGCATCAATATCAAATTTTAATATGGATCATAATATGTGTGGTTTGATTAAATTGTCTTATCTGAATTCAGATACAATATATCCGAACAAGGTATGGATGTATAATAGGTTAGATAATGGATTTATCCGTGAGGAATTTTTTGCTAGAGTGGAAGAATTTGTTAACTTTGCAAAGTGTCATCCTGAGTGTTTGAATGACACAGAGTTGAAGTGTCCATGTAATCAATGCAAATGTAGAAATACAGCTTTCCGTGATGAAGATACATTGAAAACTCATATCGCCAGGTATGGGTTTGTTCCAGATTATTACAACTGGTACTGTCATGAAGAGCCGTATGTATATGAATTTGGTGGACCTTCTGTTGCATCATCATCGAACTCAAATGGACCAGAGATATCATATAACCCTGATAATGCAATGCAATCAATGGTTTACGATGCAATGAATGCTTTTGATCAATCAAATGTAGAACAAGTACCTACTTCTGATGTTCAGAAAATGTATGACATGTTAAAGGCTAGTGAAAGAGAATTATGGGAAGGTATTCCTTCTGGTAATTCTCAATTATCTGCTACTGCAAGATTATTGAATATGAAGGCAGAATATCATTTCTCAGAACGATGTTATGATGACATATGTCAACTTATGTCAGAATTGCTTCCAACTGATAACTGCATGACTGATAGTTTCTACAACACTAAAAAACTAATCAGAGACTTGGGTTTGCCAGTTGAGAAGATACATTATTGTGGCAATAATTGCATGATCTATTGGAACGAAGATAGTGAGTTGATGGAACGCAAAATCTATAATCATCCTCGTTACAAGCATGGTGTTCGCATGGTAAATCAGAAGAAGAAGAAAAATATTTCTTACAATGTCATGTATTATTTTCCTTTGACTGCTAGACTCCAACGTTTGTATGCATCAGCAGCAACAGCAAGTCATATGATCTGGCATCAAAACCATGGACATGATGGAGACATTATGTGTCATCCTTGTGATTTCCCTGCATGAAAACATTTAGATTCAACATTTTTTTCCTTTGCTATGGAACCACGTAATGTCAGACTTGGACTTTCTGCAAATGGATTTCAGCCATTTGGAAGTTATGGACAACAATATTCATCGTGGCCTGTTATCTTAACACCATACAACTTACTACCATGGATGTCCATGAAAGATGAATTCATGTTTCTTACTATTTTAATTCTAGGTCCTCAAAATCCAAAAGGGCAAATAGATGTATTTTTGCAACCTTTGATAGCTGAGCTGAATTATTTATGGAATATAGGTTCAGAGATATATGACATTGCTACAAAGTCAAACTTTTTAATGCATGCAGCATTGTTATGGACTATTAGTGATTTTCCTACTTACTCAATGTTATCAGGATGGAGCACAGCTGGAAAGTTAGCATGTCCACATTGTATGAGTCAGTCAGATGCATTTTCTTTGCCCTGCAGTGGAAAGATTTCTTAGTTTGATAATCATCGGAAATTTTTACCTCTTGACATCCGTTCATAAGAAATAAGAAACATTTCAAAAGGAATGAAGTAGTTAGGAAGCTACCTCCAGTTGGGATGTCAGGCGAAGAAGTGTTAAATGAAATTAATAGTTATGGATTTCTACCAGTATATCAGGATGGTTCAGATTATATCAACAAGTATATTGTTAGAGTCAACAAATGTGGTTGGAGGAAAAGAAGTATTTTTTGGGAGCTTCCATATTGGAAATATTTACTCATTCGTCATAATTTGGATGTGATGCATATTGAGAAAAATTTCTTTGATAACATCATTAATAGTGTCTTAAATGTGCATGGGAAAACAAAAGATACAACAAAATCTCGTGAAGATTTGAAACAATTAGTTAGCAGGCCTGAGTTGCATCAGAATGAAACAACTGGTAAATATTCAAAGGCTTGTTATACATTAGACAAAGAAAGTAAGCAAGCATTGTGTTCTTGGTTGAAAAACATAAAATTTCCAGATGGATATGCCTCTAATATGTCTCGTTGTGTGGATACAAATAGATTTAAAATGGTTGGAATGAAGAGTCATGATTGTCATGTGTCGTTCATGCAAAGATTAATTCCAATAGCTTTCCAAGAATTACTTCCAAATAATGTTTGACAAGTACTTACAGAATTAAGCCTTTTTTTCAAAAATCTAACTTCTAGAGTTATTACGGTAGCGAATATGTTACGCCTTCAAACAGAGATTCCTTTAATACTATTTAAGCTTGAGCAAATATTTCCACCAAGCTTTTTTGATTCAATGGCGCATTTGCCTATTCATTTACCTAGTGAGGCACAGATTGGTGGTCCTGTATAATACAGATGGATGTATCCTTTTGAAAGGTTTCTTAGAAAATTAAAGAATAATGTGCGTAACAAAGCAAGAGTTGAGGGATCAATATGTAAGACATATCTAGTTGAAGAAGCTAGTTCATTTTGCTCCTATTACTTTGCTGAAAATGTGAAAACCAGACATCAAAAGTGTCCACGCAATCAAGATGACATTCCATCAGTTGACCCGGACATTCTTTCTATTTTCAAGTATCCTAGAAGAGCAATGAGTTCAACTTTCTCTAGACGATTAAATGACCAAGAATATCATGCCGCCAGGACATATATCCTCTTAAACGGTGAAGATATCAAACCATACCTAAGGTATTATCTCTTATTGTAATGAAATTAATATTCCATAATATAATCAAATTTCTGGTATGATTTCAAATGAACTTATATGTCAGGTTATACTAACAACAGTTGTACATTCAAAATCTATCTATAAGTGCAAATGAGGTAGATCAAAAGATAGAAGATGAATTTGCATTTTGGTTTCAAATATATGTAAGTGAGTTAATATACATTTTTTGTTAACAATTCTTGATTACTTATTAATATAATTTAATCAACCACCACTATTATAGGTCAATGATGACAGAATTTCAAATGTAGAAGACGAAAGAATTAAAAATCTCGCATTTGGACCTCTTCATAATGTGACAGTCTTCTCAGGTTATTACGTGAATGGATATAGATTTTATGTGGGCCAACGTGATTCAGGAATGCTAACATATAATTCTGGCATCAGTGTCAAAGGATCAACAAACAACAATGATACTGAATTTGACTATTATGGCAAGCTAAAGGAAATTATTGAAGTTGAATACCCAGTATTACCTTTCAAAAGATGTGTATTATTCAGGTGTTCTTGGTATGATCCAACTCCAAGGACGGGCACCAGGAAACATCGGTTATACAATTTAGTTGAGGTTAATTCAAGCAAAAGATTCAACAAGTTTGAACCTTTCATTTTTGCGGTGCAAGCTGGTCAAGTATTTTATCTGGAGTACTCAACTAAGAGAAGACGACCAAGTGAATGGCTTGCAGTTTGTCAAATGAAGCCTAGGTCAACCATTGAAATGCCAAATATGATCACTGTCCAAAACTTCGATGCTTATCAAAATAAAAAAGTTATAATCAACTCCGTTGATTCAGAAATACAATCAGCATCTCAATTACTTATAGATGAGAATGTCTCTTACGAGGAAATTGATGATGGTGAAATATCTAGCAGTGAGGAGGTCGATGTATCAACGGATTCAAGCGATGAAAACTTGCATGTTAATTTATTTCCATCAGATTAGGATGAGTTAGATGTATTGAACATTAACTATGATATTTGTATTAAGATGAGTTGTTAATTTAGTTCGTTCTGCTTGTATTGAACATTAACTATGATGCTTGATTATCCCTTTGCTTGCTTTATTTACATTGTCTTCATGATTGTCATGTTTCCATTTGCATGCTTGATTACTGAATTTTGTTTTACCTATTCTTCTTATCTGCCTAAACTTTGTGTATAATCAAGTACCATGTCTGCACCCTATGATCATCAGATTAGACTTACAATCGTCGGTGACAGGTAAGTATATATATGTAATTCTTATATATTTTAGATCAAAATTTGCTAATATAATTTTTTCTACAGTTTATATCGGATGGGCATCAGGTATCTTCCTATATTACTAAAAAATTTAAAGAAAAACTGTCACCTTCGACCACATGGGGGCATATTGAAAATGATTTGAAAACATTCTATTACGGGGAGTTTTTGGTAAGTAGTTTAGATGTATATTTAATTTGATGTTACAACTTTTTTGATACTAACCATATTTTTTTTTACAAAAAAGGTACACCTGGGAGGAGGGTGCAGAGGAGGAGTTTAAGAAAACATGGAATGCCTACTGCTCCAAATTGTACAGGGACATGGTCTACAAGTGGAGAAAGAAGGCTGATAGGCCTACAGAGGTCCCTGAGACGATTTGGGCAGCATGGCGAGCTGTCTGGGATGGCCAGCACTGGCAAAAGAATGCTGCGATTGCTCGAGCCAATCGCAATTCAGAGCTTGCTGGCCCCAGCACGGGATCCACGAAGCACACTGCTGAATCTCGTTCCATTGTCCAGCATGCCAGTGATTTGGTAAGTAGTTTTTATTTAGGTTATTAAAGGCATTTAGTATGTTTTTTTGGATATGTTTAAACATTATATTTTGTGTATACAGGCTGCTGAGTTACAGAGACCTCCCACTAGCTGGGAGGTATTCAGCAAGACCCACAAGAAAAAAGATGGGTCTTTTGTCGATCGACGCTCCCTAGCAATCAATGTAAGTATATTAATTATATTTTATTTGTTTTAACATTTTATATAGACTAATTAAATTATTATTTCACAGGAAGCAATGACCACTAGAATTGTAGAGGCACAGGCGTCTCAGCCTGCTGTAGAGGGGGAGGATGCACAACCTCTTTCCACCGACGATGTGAATCAGATTTATTTCGATGTTGTCGGTGGGAAGAGGAAGACCGCCCTATATGGCCTGGGCTCTCAGGCAAAGATTACTTATGATCAGATGAGAGTTCCAGGGGTTAGGAGACGTCCAGCATCCTCCTCCTCTTCCTCTAGTGAGGTTTGTCATTTGAGGGAGGAAAATGATGTCCTGCGGACTCGAATCACGTCGATGGAGTCAACGTGGGCCGAGAGGGACGCAGCGTGGGCAGCGAGGGACGCAGCGAGGGATGCTGAGTTGAGTAATTTGCGGGCTCACCAGACATACACTGAGGAGATAGTCAGACACATGCAAGCTTATGCAGTGACCCTGACGCCGATGACACAGATACCAGCCCCCCGCCCCTCATTTTGAGTCTCAGGAGACACAGGATCCTGAGGATACCACACAGGAGTAGAGATATTTTACTGGTATGTTCTATTTTTTTCTCTATATTTTTTCAGTAACAATGGATTGAGTTATTATATTCATAATGATTGCCTTCTTATTACTTCATTTATGTTTACAGATTGCACATTGTCAGAGTTGAATTTAGATTTCTTCCCCTGCTTGAAAGGTATGCATATTTGATCTTATTCCTTAATTGTTTCTTATTTATTAATTTTCATTTACATATTTAATATTATTAGAGTTATATTTAGATATTAATTCTATTTAACTTTCTTTTTATCTTATATTCTGCAGGAACATTTTTCCTTTCCATCCTTTATTCACTCTGATATTCATGTACGTAATGTTTCTCTCTACTGCCTTTAACTTTTGGTGTATATAGTTCTTTTCATATAGTCTGAATTTTGTTTAGCTTCTTTTGATGTATACATTTGGATATTTACTGTTGTTTATATTGGATAAACCATTGGAAAGTTTGGATGTTTACTTTTGTTTCAAAGTTTGGATTGCATAAGTTTGGAAATGAAAGTTTGGATTGGATGGTGGATTCAAAATGAATGTTTGGATGTATACATTAGGAAATGAATGTTTGAATTAGATTGGATTGGAAATGAAAGTTTGGATTGATGTGAATGATTGGATGTTGATATATCTATTTTTGTTTCATATTTGTTTGGATCTTTTGATTATTATTGATGTATATATGGGAAGTGGAAGAAACAACATTTGACTGTCAAAATTTTCCAGGTTTAGTGACGGATATTTTTAAAAATCCGTCACAAATAGCGACGAATTTTTGACTTTTCCGTCGCTATCACGATCGATTAGCGACGGAGTTTGACCATATCCGTCGCTACCACGAATGATTTGCGACGGATATTTGACTATCCATCGCAACAAATTCCTCAGGCCACGTCACCCCATTTTCTCCGTGTTTGCGACGGGATTATATGTCCGTCGCTAATATAGCGACGGAGTTTTTCCCCCTCCGTCACTATCTTTGCTCTACGATGGGTTTTCGGCCGACGGCGCTAACTTCGTCGCTATTAGTGTTTAGCGACGGATTAGGTTCATCGCTATTGGCTATTATTTTTGTAGTGTACTGAACGTGCAGAAAAGTCCTAGTGTAACTAGGCATGAAGTCCTAATTTGCAAAGTTGGGCATGAAGACCTAGTCGAGAATTGAGCACCGAAGACTTGGTGAGTGAAGCTGGGTAGGAAGACCTGACCAAGGGTTGGGCACCGAATTCCTGGTCAAGGACTAGGTAGAAGACTTAGCCGAGCGAGGACAACGGACAAGAGTCGGGACTGGTCGAGGTACGGATATAACGGGTTTCGGAGTAGTCGAAGGTCGAGCAAAAGTCCACCTGGAAGTTCCAATTAGCGACAGGTAACTTCTCTTGAGTGGAGTAGGTGAGAGCGCATTCCTTGGAAGAGGGAATATTAGCCATCGGTCTTGTTAGGATGTATACTAAAAGTCTTGCTTTTGGTTAAGAACATCTACATTTTGAAAAAGAATCACAAAATCGCACGTTGCATATTTATATTAGTATATGCACAAAATATCTCATACTTTGTATTGTAGATAACATGGTGTGTGGTGACACACAGAAGATCATGTTATTAGTTCCTTGCAGAAGTATAAGTAAGAGGCTCACAACCGAGATGGAGTTGGACAAACCATCGGGATGGTTGTAGTGTAATTATGTGTGGTTTGTCTTGACCATAGAATTATACTAGTGTGCTTTATGTGCATTAGTAGGACCAAAATAGAGGTCATCCAATTTGTACTGACTTCATAATTGGATTAGACCTCGGATATATTATGGAGTACAATCTCTAAATCCTGAAATAATAACGGGCACGTATATTTAATTATTATTTCTTTGATCTATCAATAGGCGAGATCTATTCTGCTAGATCGATAGGCCCGGTAAGTTGGGAAATAATATTATCTATATGGTGTGCCATTGATTATTGACGGAATCCGTATCCTGATGAGTCGGGATGATGATGCCCCCTTGATGAGCTCATAAGGATCATTATGTTAAATCTTGCAAGTGGACTATGGTCCAACATGATGAAAATATTGAGTGGTACTAATCAAGGATCAAGAGGATGATTAATTAAAATTATCAATAATTTAAATTAATCGTCGGGCATTCGATATCTTAAACACGGGGAGATGGACGACTCATAATAGGTTGAGCTCATATGAAAATATGGGGGTTGGTGAGGAAGTTCAATAGAGATCCATTAGTGGAATGGATCTCCATTAATGGATCGGATTTGGATTCATTAGCGGGCCAAGACCCAACTCCGCCTCATGGTCTCTACCATAGCCCTATATATACCTCATAGGATTCATGAAACCAAGACTGATTAATCCATAATTAATCCAATTAATTAAAACCCTAAACCTCTCTCTCTCTTCTCCTCCTCTCTTCTCTCCCACCTCTCTCCTAGGGCAAACCCGGTGGTGAAGAAGGAGGAAATTTCTTCCTCCTCTCTTCTTCTCCTCTCTTCCATCTTGTTGCCAGCAACCAATAGCCGAAGGAGGAGCTCTCCTTTGCCTTGTGTGGTGCGAGCGAGAAGGGAGGAGGCGTGGTTTGCCGGCGCAAGGGAGAAGGGTGGCGCCAGAGGTGGAAGTGAGGAAAACCATTGGTTTTCTTTGCTTCTCTTCTTCCCTCTCCCTTCTTCTTTTTGCTTGATGCTCACTGGACAAGGAGAGGTGTCCTCTTCCTTTGTGGTGTGCAGAATCATAGGTGAAGAAGGGTGGCCGGCGGTGAAGTGAGGTTTTCCTTTGAGATGGTTGTCGTGGAGCAAAGGAAGGTGGTGGAGTCGACTTCTTCCTCGCGTGCTTGCTACCGTGGGATAGGAAGAGGAAGGAGTGGTTGGCTAGGGTGTATGTGAAGGAGAGGAGCACTTCTTCTCCACATGGTCTTCTTCTTCCTTGAAGGTTGGCCGGCGATGATAGAACCCTAATCCTAGGGTTTCTTTTGGTTGGCGCAAAGAAAGGAAGAGAAAAGAAGAAGGATTAATTGGCAAGCCTTGGTGACTCCACGTCTTGGTAGCTCGTCGCCCACACGACGTCCAAGAGGGGAGGGTCATACGGTAGAAGACTGCGAGGTAAAAGACAAGGTATACCTCTCTTTAGCTCCTTTATTCTTGTTATTTCATGTGATTATTTTATCATCGCATGTGTATGTTCTTAATTAATTGTCATGGTTTGATTATTTGATAATTAATATTGATAATTAATTAAGTCATGGACCCCGATAATAAACACAAAAATTGGCGATCCATTCGTCGTCTTTTCCGCGGTCACTTGATTCAGAAAGTTACAAGGTCTTACTCTTGAGTTTGGCTAAGTTATGACTTGAATATTGATATGACGATGAGACGGTCGTTTGAGAGACGGGTCTCTATTCAGATTAAATTTTAATCCGTAGACATAGAAAGATCTCTCATTATTGACCTCGTGTTCACTTAGGAAACCCGTCGAGCTATTCCTTCAGGTCTGACCTAAGTTTCGGTTGAAACTTAAAGGTCAGGATCGGGCAGCACAGGTTGTCAAATACATGCATACTTATTTTACTTCTGTTATACAAATCCTGTATAGCAACTAAGCTAAAGGGTTGACTGCTAGCACTCAGGCACCCGAATGAGTGTCAGACACTGAGAACACAAGCGCCTGAGAGGGACTCGAGCGTCCGAGGGTCTTCGACTCAACGAGGGCTTGGCTGAGCCGACGCACACTGAGTGGAGGTTCCACATCAGCAATATAAGCTTCTTAGTGTAGTCAGCCGCCCGAGTGCGGATGAAGCTTGGACCCAGCACGAATCATGCAGCAGCTAGATTGTAGAAGCACGGGCACCTGTGATAGCTATACGGGCGCCTGAGTAACAGTATATAAGGGTTCCTCGACATCTTCTTAAAGTTGTGCTAGTGTGTGCTGCATCGAAACAATTCGAAGACGCCGAAAAGCTACCCCCCGCAACAAAGGCATGCTTAGATCTTTCGTATTTATGTTGTTGGTGTTTGTTTCATTTCGGTTGTGGTTCCTCTTCATATCCCCGGATTAAAATTCTATTGATTAGAGAAAATTCGGAAGGAAAGAAAACTTTCTGAACTACCTACTTCATCATCGTGCTATTCGATTGAGTGATTGCTTGAACAAACTTGTTGTCCAAGCAATCTAACTCCTTTTATCGATTAGCCGCGGAATAGATGATGATTGGATCGCTGGTTCTTGTGTTTATCTTCGGGGTCCATGAGAAAAACAAAATACAATAAACTAAAGCATGAAAACAAAAGTTATACCTCTCAATCTTCTATTGTATTCCTATCCTCTTCTTGGACGTCGTGTGAGCGACGATCTTCCAAGAAACAAAGCCACCAAAGATCTCCACCTCTTACTTCTTGCTTGCGCCAACCAAAAGGATATGATTCTCCTTCCTTGATTGCGCCGAACCACCTCCTTCACTCTTGTTGCCGCACGCCCAAAGGAGGAAGAAAATTCCTCCTTTTCTTGACCTAGCCACAAGCTCTCCTTTACCTTGATGTTGTCAGCGCCCAAAGGAGAAAAGAAGTAGAGAAGGGAAGAAGGAGAAAGAGTCTTCTTCCTCCCCACAACCCTAGCTGCAACCTTCCTCTTCTCCTTCTTGTTTCTGGCGCTGCCCACCCTCAAAAGGAGAGAAGATGAAGAAGAGTAGAAGAAGAAGAAGAGAAAGAACTGCTCCCCTTCCTTCTTGCTTGGCCGGCGACACAACCCTCCCTTCCTTCTTGTTTGGCCAACGACGCAACCCTAAGAGAGAGAAAGAGAGAGAGGAGAGAATAAGAGGCTTATTGATTATACATCAATAGGTGGCTTATAAGGGTATTTATAGGCTACAATAGGGACAATGAGGAGGAGTTGGTTTTGATCTCCTAACGAATCTTCAACCCAACCCGTTAATAATAACCCGGTCCACTAATGTGTTATTATTGAACTACTGCACCAACTCCATAATTAAATATGGGCTCCACCATATTATGTGTATATAATCTCTCCGTGTTTAAAATATCGCATGCTCATTAATTAATTAAATTATTGATAATTTAATTAATTAATATCTAACTCCAAGAGTAGTACCACTCAACCTTATTATCATGTCGGACCAAGTCCACTATTAGGATTTACATGATAATCTTTATGAGCTCCTCAAGGGGACTTCATCATCCTAAAATAATTAGGATACGGTTTCCTTCTATAATAAACGACACACCATATAAATAATATTATTTCCCAATTTACTGGGCATATTGATTTAACAAATAAATCTCGCCCATTGGTAAATTAAAGAAATAAATATTAAGTACATGTGTCCGTTATTATATCGGGATTAAGAGCATGTACATCATAATAACAGAGGTCTTATTTGATTATATAGTCAGTATAAATCGAACAATCTCAAATCAGTCCTGCTCAATACATACAAAGTGTACTAGTGTAATTCCATAGTCAAGATAGACTAATACCAAATTACACTACAACCATTCCAATAGTTTGTCCAAATCCATCTCGATTGTGAGTCACTACTTATACTTTACAAGGAACTGATAACATGATTTTCTGTGTGGCACCACACACCATGTTATCTACAATGTAAAGTAACAGATAATTTGCACACATATAACAAATATAAAATGCAACCATGACCATTGTGATTCTTATTCTAAAATAGATGAACATACAAAAGCTAGGCTTATAGTATACATCCTAACAGTTGGTACAATTCTTTTGTTGCTTTTATTATCTCTCTTGCATTGTACTTGAACATTTGTAGTCATATTTTGTAGATTGATAGTATTGCCCAAAGTAAATGGTCAAGGACCATGAGTCTTGGAGTCAGAGCCGTCATAAGACTCCGAACTAAAAAATAAATAAATTTGGGTTAGCGTTGTGCTCTTTTCTTTCTCCTTTACTTTCTGTTGTGTACTTGTAATCTTTCTAATCCAAAACAAGTTTTTTCCAAAGCGATATTCACCCCCCCTTATCATTCTTTACAATTCTACAATTGGTATCAGAGTGGGGTTTGCTCAGATTTGGTGAAACCACCATTTGAGCCGACTTATTTTCAGATTTGTGGTTTTCGAGCTAATCAGAAATGGTATTATTATCTCTTTATAATATTTTTCCTTGTTCATAAGTTTTTCATTTCTCAAAGTTGGTGCAACACTATTCGAGTTTATTTACTTTATTTTATCCCACACTACTAAACCAAGACCAAGTCTTGGTATAAGTTTTCCTCGTTTGTGTTTTGCAAGATTCTCCTCTTTTTCTCTCAATGGCCCAATAAGAAGGGTATAGTACAGCTCGTCCTCCTCTTTTTTCTAGAGAGGACTTTGGTTGCTGGAAGAGCCGTATAGAGGTCCACTTGAAAACTCAGGTGAACATGTGGATCATTATCCAAGCTGGTCTCGATCTTCCACAAAATGAATAAGGTGAGCTTTTGGACTATACCAGCTGGGACTCTGCCTTAAAGAAGAAGATAGAAGCAGACGCCAAGGCGACTCAAACCCTCTAGTGTGATCTTACCAAAGAAGAGCTCAACCGCGACGACCCCTTTAATAGCACTAAGGAGTTATGAAGGAAACGGATCAAACTCCACGAAGGTAAGCAAGCGTGACTTGTTATTAAACAAATTGTATAATATGAAGATGCAGGAAGGAGAATCTGCTACCCAACTACACAATCGCATCCAGGAACTGATGAACGACCTCCACGTGATCAACCACAAAATAGATAATCACGATATTGTAAGGTATGCGCTAAATTCTTTTCAAAGGAATACCTTATGGGCAATCATGGTGGATGCTTACTAGGTTTCCAAGGATATTTCATTAATTAAGTTAGATGAAATATTTTTTGAATTTGAATTTCATGAGCAAACTAATACTACTCCGATCGAGAAAGGTATCATTTAGGTTGCAGGTAAACTCAAGAAGAAGAAGCTATAACTCAAACCCGAATTTGACTCCGATTCAGATTCTAAAGAAGAAGGCATCGACTACACCAAACTAGTAAATCTAGTTCGAATGATATACAAAAAGCACAAAGTTTAGAATAAAAAGAAGATGATTTAGTCAAAGGATGATCGACTAAATCAAGCACGAGTCAAAAGAACAAGGCGGACATCACCTGTTATGAGTGCAACAAGAAGGGACATTTCAAATCGGAATACCCTAACTTGAAGAAGGCGAAGAAGAAATGGTGGAAGAAGGTGGTTCAGGCTACGTGGGACGAGTCATCCTCGGAGGAGTTAGAGAGGAAGAGCTGGCCCATTCAAACCTCCTTGTACTGGTGATGCAAGACGAAGTCGACACCGAGTCCAAGTCAGAAGCGGAACATAAGCAAAGCAACGGATCGATCACCCTCTTAGAAAAATACCGACTCACTATAGGTGGTTATTTCGAGATCAAATTGTATGATTTAATTTCTTATTTATCTCGCAAGTTGACTAAGTTCAATGTCTGAGTTAAGTCCCTCTAAAAGGAGGTTAAAGCCCTTAAAGAGGAGGCTAACTCAAGTCCCCTGATTGAGTCAGTTCAGGGAGGAACCTCGACTCAAGCCAACAACTTGAGGAAGAGAATTTCTCTTTGAAAACTCAAGTCAAAAAACTCAGAGAATCCCTAAAATGGTTTACATTGGGTTTTGAAGGTGATCATATGGTTGGCAAGAGGAGGGTGAATTGCCCCTACAAAAAAAAACTTATCTCTTGTTCTTGCTCAACAATGATGGAAGTTAGTTCAATATAAAGATAATAATATCAACATTAAATAATATAGAAAAAGAAAGAGGCTAAATAGTTACTTGGTTTGCAACCAGAGGGTTGCTAATCCAACGCAGAATGTAGCTCGATTTTCCTAAATAAATCTTTCGGGCGGAGAAGCCTCTTATACGGTGAAAAGCTTAGAAAACAGAGAAAACTAAACTGAATTTCATTTACAATTGATTGTTGTATTGGAACTGAGTTCTGGAGACTATTTATAGCCCCGGTCAACTCTATCTGATCAATGTTGATGTGGCACAATAGGGGTACCCAAGTGTTTGATGGTGGTTGACATGTGGCTTGAATGTTATTCGCTGCGTAACGTTTGCAAACGGCTAAATCTGGATGAGTTTTCACATCTCGGGCACTTGTATGCATAAGGGCGCCTGGGAATATGGGCACTTGAGAGAATAGGCGCGACCTCATTCACGGGCGCCTATGCACTCTCGGGCGCCGAAGTGGGTTTGGGTTAGCCCAATGCTGACTAGCTTCCCGTGACACTTCTTGGGTGATATCAGGCCTTCCAGAGTCGTGCTCACCCGAATCCTCCTCCAGCTTTCTCCTCGAGCTTGCTTCCCCCCGATTTCTCATCCCCCAGACGATGCACACGTCCTTCTCGCTCCACCGGCGTACTCTTCCATAGAACTCTAAGTCCCTCAGATGCACCAAGCCCGTCAGCTTCCTTCCCGTGCCATCTTCTCGACCACTGCGTCTTCCACTTGTCTTTCTGCGCTCCTAAGCTCCTGCACACTTAGGCACAGGGATCAAACCACAATAGGACCTAACTTGACTCGGTTGACTACATCAAAACCAACCTGGGGTACTTATAATCTCCTCATTTTTTATGTGCATCAACCCGAGTTATGTTAGGGTAAACAAGCATAAAAAAATAAAGATGAATAAATGACAATGTAAGCACCAAAAAAAAAATTAAAATTAAGTCTACCCCTTAACTTAATTCTATTTCTCCCTCTTTGATCACATCAAAACTTCAAAACATGTTAAGGGAAAAAATAACACTTATAAAAATTTGCTCTCCTATCTTTTCTCCAGCTCTAGGTTTCTACAAGACAAACAAATACAAGACAAACAAACAATCTTAAGCCTAAATCCTATAAGTCTGATTGACAGCTAAAGCTGTCTGGTTATAACTTTAGATTTTAAATGAAATCCTAGGTCGAACCGACGCCTACTATTCTCTCTTTTGGGAAACACGTCCTCACTTACTCTACTCTGGAGAAGTTACCTTTTGCCAACCGAGACTTCCGGTTGGACTTTTGCTCGACCTCCGAGACTCTCAAATCTCGAGACGTCCATACCTTGACCTGTCTCTACTTCTGTCCATAGTCCTCGGTCGGCTAAGTCTTCTACCCGATCCTCGACCAGGACTTCATGCCCAATTCCTTGAACCAAGACTTCGGTGCCCAACCCTCGGTCAGGTCTTCATGCCCAATCCGCGACAAGACTTCATGCCCAGCTTTACTTACCAAGACTTCGGTGACTTGACAAGGACTTCTTTGCTAGTTATTTTAATCCTGACTAGACTTCTCTCTGCTAAATATCAGGTCCTGTTTGGCTTAGTCCTTAGTCTAACCGACCAACCGTGGGTTCTCTGCCAAACATCAGATCTTGTTTGGCTAACCCTTGTTCTAACTAACCAAACCTTGGAATATTGTCACACATGTCAGATCTAGGTTTGATTATTATGCCAAACATCAAGTCCTATTTGGCTAACCCTTGGTCAACCTAAGCAACCCTGGGTACTAATCATTCTGCCAAACATCAAGTCCTGTTTAGCTAACCGTTTGGTCAAACTGATCAAACTTGGGTTTACCCTACCAAACATCAAGTCATGTTTGGCTTAACCCTTGATCACTTTGACCAGATCTTGGTATATTATCAAATATCAAAACGCTAGAGGTTGACTGTTCATGTCTGATGCTTTTTGCACAAATAGATAACCTACATATCCTGAAAAATCTGATTCGAATAAATTAATTATTTAAGTATTTTTAAAATTAAAAATACATTTTCAAATGAAAATCCATAATAAATCCGTTTATTTGTTAAAACTTCTAAAAAAAATTTATAGATAGAACAAAGTAAACTCTATTAATAAAAAATATTAAACTAATTTTTCTGTAACAGTTATCTTAAAAAAATTAACAAAATTACAACTAAATTAAAAAAATGACAAATAAATAATAAATAATATTTAACAATTCATTACAGATTTTGGAACCCAATATAAATTCTTTCTTATTGGATTAATAAAAAATCTAAATGAAATGTAACTCCTAGGAACACGTACAATTTGACCCTTGTGAAATTTAAAATACCAATTAGTTTTCCATAACGTCTAACTTTTGAATTTTGTGAGCAATTTGAACATGCATGGTTATTTTTTAATTTTTCAATTTGAGACTTCAGATTTTCATTTTCTAATTTCAAGTTATCAGACATTTCTAATGGACATGAAGAAGATAATTATTTTTTTAGTTTTAAGTTCTTATGTTCTAATTTGTACATAGATTTCATCATAGCCTTAATACTTGAATAAAGTTCATTTGGAGGTAGAAAACATACCTCACTTACCATGTCTCTTTCGAAGCTCGAAACTCTCCCTTCGTCGCTGCTATCTTCTAATGTGGCTCCCCGTTCATTAATGCTTTCTTCTACTTCGTGTGAAGCTATCAGCATAAGTCTGACGTGTTCCATGATATCCAACTCATCTGATGACAATTCGTCCCATGTGACCTTCAGACTTGTGTTTCTCCTTGTTAGGTCAGTTTGCTTTTAGCCTTGGGTAATTTTCCTTGATATGCCCTTCTTCCTCACAGTTATAGCAGCAAATTTTCCTTTGCTTCATACCCTACACTTTATTAAATTTTTATCTTTAAAATATTTAGATAATTTCCTTACTATGTACGCTATGTTTTCTTCATCTTCTGAAGATTCCTCTTCATGTTGGATCTTCCTTGTGCTTAAGGTGATGTTGTCCGTTTTACTCTTTTTTGTGCATCGAGATTTGTGAAGTTTTAAAGTCGAAAAGAGTTCCTCTAAAGTACTTACTGATAACCGTTTCAGTCGTGTTATGGTTTCAAATACAATTAAATTATCGAACTCCTCTAAACTAATGTAGCATAGAGTAACTTGAGTCATCTCCTAACGAATGTAATTGATGCATGATAATTCTCAGGATCGTATGTTATTGCTTTTGGGTTTTGGATATGAAACTGAGTTTGGATTTGAACGTTAATACTATGAACAGAAATAGAAAAGCAAGTATAAAATCTAGTTCTAATTAAGGAAAGACAATGCAGGTAAGAAAATCTAGTTTAACCTAACTACAATTGCAGTAAAGAAAGGACAACTTGAAATAAAGCTTTAACGAAACTAAACGTAGAGAAAAACTATAGCATTAAAGAAATCTAATCTAACCTAACTTGATTGCATTTAAATGAAGACATGAACATAAAGCAATTAAAAGAGGCAAGACAAGCAAGAAGTAAGCCAAACAGAGCACATGGAATTAAACCTAACTAAAGAAACATTTTGTCGAACAACTTATAAGTAGTATTTAAAACGATATGAGTACGTGCCATTCGAAAATATGAGAGATCAAACTTGATACAAACATCAACAACCACATTCAACAATCCACAAGCAACACTTAACAACTAAAATTAATGAAACTAATCCAACAATCTTAACCCAATCCGATGATGAACTGCTGTGAAGGCAAAGCTACGAAGGAAAATTGCTAATAAGAAGTGCTGCCAAATCATGCTGAAGAGCTGCTGGAATTGAAAGAGATCTACTGTGAAGAAATCGAAACTAATGAAGGCTGGCTATTGAATCTGATGTGAAGTTGCTGAAAATTGGACTGAATTGCTGCGAAGAAGAAATGGTGCTGTGAAGAAATGGCTGCCGACTGCTGGAAATTGACCCTGTGAAGAAACTGCGAAGGAAAAAAAAACAAACTGCTTAAAACAATTGCGGTGAAGAAATTGAAGCTGCTGATAAAGAAGAACAAAGCTGTGAAGGAATTTTGGTCGGCGGCGGTGAAGTCGACTAGGGGTTGGAACCCCTGGGCCCTAGCTTGTGATGGAGTGGAGAGCGGATGGAGAAGATCTGATCGAGTCGGGAACCCCTCAAACTGATCGATCGAAGCTCCGGTCAGCGGCGATGAAATCGACTAGGGCTCGGAACCCCTGGGCCCTAGCTCGTGGTGGAGTGGAGAGCGGATGGAGAAGATCTGATCGAGTCGGGAACCCCTCAAACTGATCGATCGAAGCTCCGGTCGGCGATGAAATGGGATGAGGATGGAAAGGAAGTCGCCGGCGGTGAGGGTGGAGCGGATGGAGTGAGTCGGGAAAAATCCTGTCTGCCCTAGCCTTCGCGATGGCTGCCCTCTTTTGATTGTCTCGGCTTTAACGGTCCGGTTCAACCAAGCCAGCTTCAACGATTGGGTTTGACTCCGCTTGCGCTTGAGTTTGGTCCAGTCAGCCAAGTCAGCAGTTAGGTTCGATCAAGCCATGGGTTCGGTTCAGTCAGCCAGGGCTCAGAAGTTGGGTTCAGTCAAGCCAGCTTCAGTTCAGCTCAGAAGTTGGATTCAGTCCAGTCAGCCAAGCATTTGAGTTAACCCAGCTTTTGGGTTCAGCCTTAGGATGGAAGCAACAGACGGCTGAGATCAATCTGACTTCATCCAACGGTCGGATCTCTCAGATCTGAACCAAACTCCACAGATCTCAATCAGTGGTCCTGATCTACCTGTCCCCAGCTCGGATTAACCAGATCAGTGGTGGATGGTCCAGATCTTCCTTTTTCTTGAATGGATGGTATAGAACATCTTGAGCTTGATCCAACGGTCAGATTTCTTCTGATTGGGCTGAAATTTTCAGATCTTGATCTATGGTCATGATTAATTCTATCTTGAACTCGGATTGACCAGAAGTTGACCGATGGCTCAGATCTAGCCATTCTCTGGAATGGACGGCTCCTATTAATCCGATGCTTGATCCCTTTGATCTGGATCCAATGATGACTCAAGTCTGACTCGATTTGATCTAGGTCCATGATCATTTGAAGCCTAGAAAATGATATTCAAATTTAGTGCCAAAAATATCCCAAATATACAAAGATTTGAATTAAAAGCCAAAATAGGGGAAATACATGAAACCTAATACAATTGTAAACTTAAGCATATGAAATGTGGATCAAACATGGATTTTAGAGCCTAAAATAATCAACAAAAATGGTGGTTATCAACTCCCCCACACTTACTCTTGGGCGTCTCGCACAAGACAACTAGTAAACTATGGATGTATCCCCTTAGATTATTCTCAATCATAATTAGAAGCAATTGAAAGAAAATTACCTAAGGTTGTCAATTCTCAAAAATCTAAGCTCAATGGACTAGAGACTTGTCCTTAAATCAACAACTTAGCATACTTCATCCATCATGACTCATTGAGATGAATTTTACAAAAACCTTGCAAGGGAAGTTCTAAAGTGGCTCTCTTCCTAAGTTCTACATTTTTGATGAAAAGTAGAGCTCTCTCTCCAACACAACCATGGTTCTTGCACTACCATAGGCTTGCTTATTATCTACTCTCCACCATTATTCATGAATTGGTTCTACACCTACAAAAGCTTATTCAAACAACTTAAAGAAGATATAGGCAATGATAGAGATGAAATAGAAAATTGAGAGACTTGATACTTATGACTTACGATAAAGAAAATAAAGAATATGATATGACAAAAAGATATGGCAAAGCAAAGAAAATAATATGAGAAGGAAACATGGAGAAGAAATATAGCATGATAAGAAAATATGGAAAAAGTTAGGGAAAGTGGAAGACTTGGACACTCAAAAATGTATCCCAATGCACTTTGCCCATTTCTTTTGAAGTATCTTGCATGGATCATGGTTGTGGTGGAGTAGGAATTGAAGAACTGTGAAAATTCAGTGTGCCAATTATTTTCCAGTTTTTTTTAAACAGCTCACATTTTTTTTTACACTTGGCACATTTTTGCTTCTAATGATAGTATGCTTGCATCCTCCCCCACACTTAAACTTTTGTCCGTCTCGGGCAAACTAACATTAAGAAACATTAAGGTATCCAAGTCCATGCAAAATATTATTATGAACATGAAAAAGAGGGAACGAAAATATGGAATAAGAGTGTATCAACAAGGAAATTGCGAAAATGATATAAGAAAAGAAACAAAGTGATTTACCTCTATAAGTGTGGTCCACTCATAGAAATATAGCTTTGAAAGAACCTAAGCAAGTTCTAGAGTACAATCACATGTGTGTATCACAAACAAGTTGGCCAATTCCTCTCTAGGTGAAAAGAATTCATCTCAATTCATCAATTTAGAATCCAATACTAAGAAGTACTCAAGCAACCAAGAATTTTCATCCAATGACTCAAATCCTAAGTTTTGACAACCAAATTTAATTTGCTTTCAAGAGACTCTAAAATGATATAAGAAAATCTAGATGAATACATTTATTCCTAGTCACGCAAGAAATAAAATGCCAAATGACTAAAATGATATCTTCAATGACTTTTATGCATTCTACTCTACGTAAACATTTATTAGCAAGAACTCATTTGAAAAGAAAGATTACTACTTGTAAACATGAAAATGATATTCACAATGAAATAAGAGGGTAAGAAGAAATAACTCCCCTTCATATAGGATAAAGGGCACGTAGCATCCATCTTGGGAGAATTATCATCATGTGATCAATCTCGTAATGGACATATTTCTCCCTTATTAAATTTACACAAGCATCTTCCGGTGGTCGGAGACGATTAAGGTTCAGAATCCACTTTAGAGGTGAAGTGCTACTAGTCAAAATAAAAGCAACTCCTCCCTCTTGATGCTTTTTAGAAGTCCTTCCAGGAGGTTGGAGTCTGTTCAGATGGAGCACCCACTCCAGAAGCCTTCGGGACCCTGCAAAACCATGTAATACCTCTCTCAAGCGTGCAGGGTAAGAAAGAAGTGTAATATCATCAATCTCTATATAAAAAGAATTCAAAAATGCATCACTTCCAATAAAATCAATTTTTGGTACCTCAATGAGTTTTCCACAATTATTTTTCACAAAAGATGTATCAAGCAATGCATTACAACCAATGAAATCAACTTTAGGTACCTCCATAAGTTTTTCACACTCAACTTCAGCATAAGATATAGCAAGAGATTCATCATAATAAACAACATCAATTTCAGGCCCTTCTAAAAATTCTCCACAATCCATATCCACAAAAGATGTATTAAGCAATGTATTACAACCAATGAAATCAATTTTAGGTGTCTCTACAGGTTTCTCAAAATAATTACTACAAAAGATGTGTCAATAAACTCATCACAAACAATAAAATTAGAGTGAGGTGCCTCTATTAATTTTTCCAAAGAAATAAGAGGAATACTTACCTGATCGTGCTGAAGAATACTTGAAGGTTCTACAAGAATAGATGTAACTGTGGTCCTTTCCTGGTCAAGTACATGCTCCACTTCAGGTTCAGGTTCTGGTGGACACTCAACTGAAACAGGTGATTCTTGGGTTCTTGCTTCCACCATGCAAGTCCCTACACTTTCATATTGTTCCTCTGAATCTTCTAATGTATCAGTCAATGGTGGTCCCTGGGGCTCAGTGCAATCCCCTACACTCTCAATCCTATCCTCTAGATCTCCTGATATATCAACCAATGATGGTGGTCCCTGGGGCTCAATGCAATCCCCTACACCTGTGGATTCATCTGCAACGCATGCTTTCTCAGTAATATCTGCAACAACCATATTAGAAAAATTAGGATCATCAACAACTATATCATCACAAAATAAAAGTATAGAATGATCCTGTAAAGTTTCAGAATTGAATTCAAAACTATCACAAGCTCTACTATCAATCTCCTCCAATGCCTCTAAACCAGTAGGAATGGGTGATTCTTGGGGCTCAGTGCAATCCCCTACACTCTCAATCCTATCCTCTGGATCTCCTGATACATCAACCAATGATGATGGTCCCTGGGGCTCAGTGCAATCCCCTACACCAATAGATTCATTTGATTGTCCTGATCTTTGGGCTTGTGTTTGATTCACTTGATTAACCAATTGTCCCATTTGCCTCTCGAGGTTTTGTATGGCGGGAAACATTTGTTGAAACATTTCTTCTACCCTCTGTTGTTGAGCCTCATTCTCATTAGGATTCTCAAAGCCTCCTTGATTGGTACAGGACTCTCGTTGGTCTTGAAATGTGACATAAGGTTGTTGAAAATCAAGAGTAGGCTGTGAATTCTGAAATTGGAGCTGTTGGGGCTGATAGGAGGGCTGAAATTGTTGATGAAATGACTGATAATTAGGCTGAAAGGATGGTTGAACTAGCTGAGAATTATAGCCCTGAAAATTCTAGTTTTGAAGTAGAAATTGCTGTGGTAAGGACTGAAACTGAGTAGGCTGAAATCCTTGATTTTGTGGCTGAAAGCTTTGATTAAAAGGCTAAAATCCTTACTGTGGTTGTTGGAAATCTTGAAAATTTTGCTGAAACTGCTGAAATGGTTGAAAATTTTGTTGAAAATTTGGATTGTACCCTTGCTGAAAATTTTGAAATTGTGGTTGAAACTGCTGTGGTGGCTGATTAAATGGTTGTTGAAAATTTTGTTGAAAATTTTGATTGCACCCTTGCTGAAAATTCTGAAATTGTGGTTGAAACTGCTGTGGTGGCTGATTAAATGGTTGCTGAAAATTTTGTTGAGACTGCTGAAATTGTTGACACGACTGCTGGTGAGGAGATGAATAAGCATTTGAAAACATTTTGAATCTACAGTCCTGTCACAAAACAAGTAAAATAGCAGCAACCGTATACAAAAGATAAAGCAATCAAAAATAGAATCAAAGAATATAATTATCAAGCACCACTACATTCCCCGGCAAGGGCGCCAAATTTGATAACGATTTCAGTTGTGTTACGGTTTCAAATACAATTAAATTATCGAACTCCTCTAAACTAATGTAGCATAGAGTAACTCGAGTCGTCTCCCAACGAATGTAGTTGATGCATGATAATTCTCAGGATCGTATGTTATTGCTTTTGGGTTTTAGATATGAAACTGGGTTTGGATTTGAACGTTAATACTACGAACAGAAATAGAAAAGCAAGTATGAAATCTAGTTCTAATTAAGGAAAGAAATGCAGGTAAGGAAATCTAGTTTAACCTAACTACAATTGCAGTAAAGAAAAGACAACTTGAAATAAAGCTTTAACGAAACTAAACGTAGAGAAAAACTACAGCATTAAAGAAATCTAATCTAACCTAACTTGATTGCATTTAAATGAAGACATGAACATAAAGCAATTAAAAGAGGCAAGACAAGCAAGAAGTAAGCCAAACAGAGCACATGGAATTAAACCTAACTAAAGAAACATTTTGTCGAACAACTTATAAGCAGTATTTAAAATGATATGAGTACGTGCCATTCAAAAATATGAGAGATCAAACTTGATACAAACATCAACAACCACATTCAACAATCCACAAGCAACACTTAACAACTAAAATTAATGAAACTAATCCAACAATCTTAACTCAATCCGATGATGAACTGCTGTGAAGGCAAAGCTACGAAGGAAAATTGCTAATAAGAAGTGCTGCCAAATCATGCTGAAGAGCTGCTGGAATTGAAAGAGATCTACTGTGAAGAAATCGAAACTAATGAAGGCTGGCAATTGAATCTGATGTGAAGTAACTGAAAATTGGACTGAATTGCTGCGAAGAAGAAATGGTGCTGTGAAGAAATGGCTACCGACTACTGGAAATTGACCCTGTGAAGAAACTGCGAAGGAAAAAGAAACAAACTGCTTAAAACAATTGCGGTGAAGAAATTGAAGCTGCTGATAAAGAAGAACAAAGCTGTGAAGGAATTTTGGTCGGCGGCGGTGAAGTCGACTAGGGGTCGGAACCCCTGGGCCCTAGCTTGTGATGGAGTGGAGAGCGGATGGAGAAGATCTGATCGAGTCGGGAACCCCTCAAACTGATCGATCGAAGCTCCAGTCAGCGGCGATGAAATCGACTAGGGCTCGGAACCCCTGGGCCCTAGCTCATGGTGGAGTGGAGAGCGGATGGAGAAGATCTGATCGAGTCGGGAACCCCTCAAACTGATCGATCGAAGCTCCAGTCGGCGATGAAATGTGATGAGGATGGAAAGGAAGTCGCCGGCGGTGAGGGTGGAGCGGATGGAGTGAGTCGGGAAAAATCCCGTCTACCCTAGCCTTCGCGATGGCTGCCCTCTTTTGATTGTCTCGGCTTCAACGGTCCGGTTCAACCAAGCCAGCTTCAGCGATTGGGTTTGACTCTGCTTGCGCTTGAGTTTGGTCTAGCCAGCCAAGTCAGCAGTTAGGTTCGATCAAGCCATGGGTTTGGTTCAGTCAGCCAGAGCTCAGAAGTTGGGTTCAGTCAAGCCAGCTTCGATTCAGCTCAGAAGTTGGATTCAGTCTAGTCAGCCAAACATTTGAGTTAACCCAGCTTTTGGGTTCAGCCTTAGGATGGAAGCAACAGACAGCTGAGATCAATCTGACTTCATTCAACGGTCGGATCTCTTCAGATTTGAACCAAACTCCACAGATCTCAATCAATGGTCCTGATCTACCTGTCCCCAGCTCAGATTAACTAGATCAGTGGCGGATGGTCCAGATCTTCCTTTTTCTTAAATGGATGGTATAGAACATCTTGAGCTTGATCCAACGGTCAGATTTCTTCTGATTGGGCTGAAATTTTCAGATCTTGATCTATGGTCATGATTAATTCTATCTTGAACTCAGATTGACCAGAAGTTGACCGATGGCTCAGATCTAGCCGTTCTCTGGAATGGACGACTCCTATTAATCCGATGCTTGATCCCTTTGATCTGGATCCAATGCTGACTCAAGTCTGACCCGATTTGATCTAGGTCCATGATCATTTGAAGCCTACAAAATGATATTCAAATTTAGTGTCAAAAATATCCCAAATATACAAAGATTTGAATTAAAAGCCAAAATAGGGGAAATACATGAAACCTAATACAATTGCAAACTTAAGCATATGAAATGTGGATCAAACATGAATTTTAGAGCCTAAAATAATCAACAAAAATGGTGGTTATCACTTACCTCAAGATCCTTAGAGATGTAGTAGATGTTAGAATCTTATCATTTGCTAGAGGGGGGTAAATAGCAATTTTTCGATCATCTACCTACAATGTTAGCATGCGCAAGCGGAAATACTAAATATAAAACAAAAACAATGCTAACACAACCGTTTACGTGGTTTGGAGATGAAACTCCTACTCTACGGCTATTTGTAAGGTGGACGATCCCGATCCTTCGGTGGATGATTCCCCGGAACACCTCCGGCTAGCTCTTGTCACTCCTTGTGGGTGGAGAAACCTCGCCACAAACCTTGGACAATCCCTCAGCAATACTAGGCTACTAACAAGCTCTAACCAAGCTAGTTTCGCTAAGAAAAACAGCCATAAACGAGCTCCCTTAAATAGAGCTCGAGGATGATATGACAGTTACCAGTCGACTGGTCAAATTCGAATCGCAATTCAAATTCTGGTCACCATCAGTCGACTAGTCCTAGACCAATCGATTGATCTTTCTGTGGACCCTATCAGTCGATTGGTCCCTCACCAGTCGACTGGTCCATTCCCTAAGTCTAGGGTTACCCTTCCCGAGTATATTTCTCTCAGCACTCGAACCCTCACGACTTAGCCCCCGAGTACAATTCCCTCAGCAATCGAAACCTCACGACCTGGTTGACTCTTCATCCAGTAGTCTCGATTAGTTGCCTTCAAGCCCTCTTCGACTTTGGCTCCCATCCCTCAGATGCGCATACAAGCCCTCGGCTTGCCTTCATGCCATCCTTCACGCATTCCTCGAAGTCTGCTTCCCTCAGCTTATCGTTCCTGCTCTAGCAGCCTTGACCTGTTGCCTTCAAGCCCTCTTCGACTTTGGCCCTCGTCCCTCAGATGCGCACATAAGCTCTCAGCTTGCCTCTATGCCATCCTTCACGTACACCTCGAAGTCTGCTTCCCTCGGCTTATCGTCCCTACTTTGTCCATGGTCCCTCGGATGCGCATACAAGCCCACGACTTGCCTTCATGCCACCCTTCACCGTACCCGAAAACGTCCAACCAATTCTATGTGTATCCTGCAAACCTGCACGCTCACATACACATATTAGATCAACATGAAACCCTAACTTAATCATATTGACACACACATCAAAACACATGATCCTCTCGATCATACTTGGGCCGATTGCCCCAACAATCTTCTCCTTTTTGATGTGTGGCAATATGTTTAAGTTAGGTGCAAAAACAACAACAACACTTGAAAATTAACGACATAGCACATTAAGAGACATAAACATGCCCTCCCCCTTAACTTATGCCCTCCATATAATTTTCAATTCTTCACAACACCAAATTAAGTTAAACCTAACTTAAAATCACAAGTTCTCCCCCTTTGACACCATCAAAAAGATTATCCCAAGCAATCCTAACCCTAGTGTCAATGAGAACACTTTTCCATTTATGAAAAACTCCCAGAAATCAGAACCCAGCATTATCAGTCGACTGCCCTTGCATCAGTCGATTGGTCCCTACAATTTACAAACCCACAGAAAGATCAGTTGACTGCCCTAGTGACAGTCGACTGATACATTCCAAACTAAATTTTCCAGCCGAATTTCAGAAACCCCTAAATAATTTCACAAAATTCGAAAAATTTTAAAATTTTGCAAGCATATTTCTTAAGATATATTCTACCCTAGAAGAATATAGTTTCACGAAAAATACCAAATATGCTTGACTTTTGACAAAATCTCCAATTCTTTGAAAATGTATCATTTTGTATCAACTTTCTATCCTAACTTTGAATCTATGTGTTTGCCAAGCCTATCCTATACCATTTAAAACATAGAATTATTTTCAAATCTTCCCCTTCTTTTCATATAATTTTGCAAGATAAAACACATGATGAAACCTCCCCCTTTTCATCCCTTAACTCTAGACATATCAATGTATATAAAAATTTCCTTACGCCCATAATAGAAAGATAAAAACATTTCATATGAACAATATCAAGTCATGAATTCGAAAACTCATATAAGCAATATGAAAGCATAAATAGAAGTGTCGTATAAAGCCATACTAAAGGATAAACACTGTCACAAGGGTCATAGCCCCGAAGTTTTCAAATATTACAATTCCCAATTAAGTGTTTGAGAGATAAAATATAAAAACCCAAGCTACACACTCTCAACACTAGCACCTCCAAATCAATTTGCACTATATGTCATCGCCTGGAGGAGGAGGAGGGGCCTGATACATGAGGTTCCACTACCACATCATCGCATACATCTCATCTTGGCCCTGCTGGAACCTCTGAAAGTCGCCTCTGAGATTCTGGTGCTGTTGAAAAGTCTGAAAGTCCTCCCTATGACCATGTACCTCTGACTGTAGTAGGGAGAACTACTCTTGCGTAACCCTAGCAGTAGCAGCAGTAGCCTCCTCCTCATCTGAACTGGAAGAAGCAGGATGCTGTCGCCAGACCATCTCCCCTGCCGACTCTCAATCCCAGCCAGAGAGAGCTGCCTAGAGCGATTTGGTCATAATCCTTGGACAAACTATGCATTTGACCTCTAGTAGTGATAATGCCTCTAGACTTGAAAAATTCGGTCAAAATGTGGCAGAATGACATGTAGATTTTTCCCTTGACCTCATGTGAAAAATGGACAATGGATGTAAATATATGCAAGGCGATGTCAATATCTAATCTCCTCTCTAGTGCATACATCATCACCAAGTGAGGCAGTTGAATCTTCGACCTTCCCTTGATGACAATCGGTAAAATACAATCTAGGACAACTTTATATAATACATTGCTAACTGGACTCATGCGCCTAGCTTCAAAGATGCGCTGTAGATGAGGTCGAGGTCTTTCAAAATAATGATGATGGATTTGGTCCAGGGTTACACTTGGAAGGGTGAAAGGCTCGATGACTTTTGGAAAACACATAAATGCATTATCAGAAACCCTACACCCTAAAAATGCTCCAAATACTGCAGATGAAAAGGGGATGGTAACTCCTGCTACCATGGACTCATATGCCCTATCATTAGGACTAATGCATGTGAGATTAGCATAAAATTCTTTGCACATGTCAACGTTGACATAATGCTGACAATAGACTACCTGCTCTAACCCGAAATGGGTGATCATTTCAACAATGTGAGGGGCCTTTTCCTGGAAATATGACCGGTTAAGATACCTACAGTTCATCAACACAAAATCAGCACTTACAAATCTCTGGCGGCATTCCTTGGAACGGAATCGAGGTGCCTCTAGATCTGCAGAATGCTGTTGGGATGGCCCCTCACCCATCCTTATGTTTTGGACAACTCTAAAATGCAATTACCCATGCATGCATCAATAATGACCCAAATGGAGAGTGAAAACAAGGAAAACATGCAACAAGGAGAGAATTAGCCATAAATCATGAATTAATTGCGAGAAGTGACGCAAACAACTCGTTACCTTTTCCCTGCTCATTGCATGGTGGAAAATGATCGTGATTGCCTCAAGGAAGATGCCCTTCTTGCCCTAGACTTAGATCTGAGTTGGAGGAAGACTAGGAATGTGATTTTAGGGCCTTGGGAAAGCTTGGAGCAGAAGGGGAGGTCGAGGGAGATGAAAACTCGCAGGGGATGGTGCTAAAACCCTAGGTTCGGCCATCCCCGCGTGGTTATTCCTTTTAAATAAATCACAGATCAGTCGACTGCCCCTGGGTCAGTCAACTGATAAACCATACAGAAAGATCAGTCGACTGATCGAGGATCAGTCGACTGATGCTTTAGAAATTATAGTTTTTGAATTGAACTAGACCAGTCGACTGATTCTGAATCAGTCGACTAGTACCCTAATTCAACCCCTCTATCCTAATTTCAGAAACGCATAATTAATTCTACAAATCTCCAAAAAATTTAAAATTTTATGGAGAGATTTGTAACACCTATGTCTACTTAGGAAAATATGTTTATAAATAAATCTATCACCAATCTCAAGTTTGACATGAAATTCAAAACTATCTTATTTGTTCAATTCATCCTTGACCTAAAGTCCTAGTTTCGATCTCTTCTTGATGTGTCTTCTCATCCTCAACCACAATGCATCCCTAGCATTGATTTATATGACATCTAGACATTGAAAATCAATTTCCATGCAATATAATCTCATTTTCATCTTTTAATCCATAAAACTCCCTCTTGATGTGCAAAATCCCTAGGATTAAGACTCAAGTGAGTCTTCCAAATCCTTTGGCATACTCTTCAGTCCATCTAGTTTTCTTGGAGAAATCCTCCTGAGATCCATTGGCCATGGATCCCATTTTGACTTCTAGAGCTCTCCCTTGAGCTCTTAGTCTTAGTCACCTCTCTAGGTGACTCATCCACAATGGCAAGACCACACCGGTGTACCTCCGGTGCTTCTTGACCCACAACTCTAACCTTCTTGACTTTATATACCTTTTCCTTGACTAAATCTTTCTTCTTTCCTTTAATTTGCTTTTCCTTGCTATTTTTGGTCTTCCCTTTGCTATAATCATATGACACCCTTGCATATGATTTTCCACTACCATTTGATCTCCTAGATTGATATTCTAGACCCAATCTATCATTGTTAAGACTTTGACCATTCGGCACAATGCCTAACCCCTTGGATCCCATAATGAGTCTATCTAGGTTTTTCTCTAATTTATCAAGCTTTACCCTCAAAGCTTGATTTTTCCTATCTAAATTCTTCACCTTAGCATCACCATGTCCATCTTGGACATTCCTAGATCTACCCATTTGTCTAGGCATATGTCTCTCTTTCTTAGGATTAATGCCTTGATCCTTAGGTTTAACAATCCTAGATTTATCATGATACATGTGTTCCTTAGGATTTTGGGATACAATGTTAACCCTATTTCTATTATAATATTTAAATCCAAAATTACGCATAGGCAAGTATTTTTCATTATTTCTAGAATACATAGTGGAATTTGAACCATTCTTACAGTTAGGGATTACCTCCCTTACCCTTGTTGCTCCCCCTTGTGTTCCTTCAAGCCCTCTTCAACTTTGGCTCCCGTCCCTCAGATGTGCACACAAACCCTCGGCTTGTCTCCATGCCATCCTTCACGCATGCCTCGAAGTCCGCTTCCCTCATCTCATCGTTCCTGCTCCAGCAACCTCGACCTGTTACATTCAAGCCCTCTTCGACTTTGGCCCTCGTCCCTCAGATGCGCACACAAGCCCTCAGCTTGCCTCCATGCCATCCTTCACGTACGCCTCAAAGTTCGTTTCCCTCGGCTCATCGTCCCTGCTTTGTCCATGGTCCCTTGGATGCGCACACAAGCTCACGGCTTGCCTCCATGCCACCCTTCACCGTACCCGAAGACGTCCAACCAAGTCTATGTGTATCCTGCAAACCTACACACTCACATACACATATTAGATCAATATGAAATCCTAACTTAATCATATTGGCACACACATCAAAACTCATGATCCATCCGATCATACTTGGGTTGATTGCCCCAACAGTAGACATCTATTATGGAACTCCAGTTCAGGGTCCTCGGGAAGGCATTTGATGCATACCTTTGAGCGTCCTGATTACTTACCGACTCTCCGAGGTTGTTTAGTTCCGTGATTAGCTCCTTATGTTATGCATGTAGTTGAGTTACTAACTCTCCTTCTTTTAATCGGAGGTTGCTGAATTGATTTCGAAGTAAGTCTCTATTTGCTAGTTTGGCTTTGGAGGTACCTTCATGAAGTTCCAGGAACTTTTCCCAAAGTTCCTTTGCAGATCGGTAGTTCCTAATTCGGTTGACTTCTTGTGCAGGTAGTATGGTCAGCAAATGGAACTCTACTTTCTCATTTACCACAAAGTCCACCTACTCATTCTTTGTCCATAGGCTTTCGTCTTTAGGTTTGTAGTCAGCATCTTTGATAGCTACAAAATCATTTTTCATGATTAAAAGTAATTTAAAATCTATTTTAAAAAATACCTACATTTTTCGCTTCCAACTCGCGAACTCTCCCTCGAACTTTGGCGGGTAAATGACTGGTCTGACTATTTTGTTAATTGCTTTAGATACCGATAAGTCCTTCTAGAGCGTCTTTGCTTTGATACCAATTGAAGGTAATCGTGCGGTTGGCAAGAGGGGAGGTGAATTGCCCCTACAAAAAAAACTTATCTCTTGTTCTTGCTCAACAATGATGGAAGTTAGTTCAATATAAAGATAATAACATCAACATTAAATAATATAGAAAAAGAAAGAGGCCAAACAGTTACTTGGTTTGCAACCAGAGGGTTGCTAATCCAAGGCAGAATGTAGCTCAATTCTCCTAAATAACTCCTTCAGGTGGAGAAGCCTCTTACATGGTGAAAAGATCAAAAAACATAGAAAACTAAACTGAATTTAGTTTACAATTGATTATTGTATTGGAACGAGCTCTGGGGGCCTATTAATAGCCCTGGTCAACTCTATCCGAATGCTGACGTGGCACAGTAGGGGCACTTGAGTGCTTGAGGGCGCCTGACACATAGCTTGAATGTTATCTGTTGCGCAACGTTTGCAAACGATTAAGTCTGGATGAGTTTTCACATCTCGGGTGCCTGTATGCATAGGGGCGCTTGAGAGCATAAGGGCACCCTCATTCACGGGCGCTTGAGTGGGTTTGGGTAAGCCCAATGCTGATCAGCTTCCCGCGACACTTCTTAGGTGATTTCGGGCCTTCCAGAGTTGGGCTCACCTGAAACCTCCTCCGACTTTCTCCTTGAGCATGCTTCCCCCTGGCTTCTCATCCCTCGGACACCGCACACGTCCTTCTCGCTCCACCGATGTACTCTTCCGCAGAACTCCGCATCCCTCGGATGCATCGAGCCTGTTGGCTCTCTTCCCATGCCATCCTTCTCGAGTGCTAAATCTTCCGCTCGACTTCCTACGCACCTAAGCTCTTGCAAACTTAGACACAGGAATTAAAACACAATAGGACCTAACTTTACTAGGTTTGTAATGACCCGTAAAATTTTCTCAATATTTTCTTTAAAATATGGATAATGCCTAGATAGATTCTCGAGGAACATAGGGATACTAGTATGAACCTTAGCATGATTATCCATGCTTTTCCATATAGATTAAGAAGCTAAGTAATAATGGGCCTTACATGGGCCCTTCTAATACCATGGCCATTAAGGGACCTTAGGTAAAATTTTATCATGAATGGAAATGGATTTCAATTAGAAATATTAACATAAACTTTAGTGGGCTCTTATATGGGCCTAGGCAAAAATAATTATAAAAGTAATAAAAAGAAGTGCATGCACCAAGGATTGAACCTTGGACCTAGTGTATCACCATGCATGTACTAACCAATTCACCTAGCAAGGGAGTGCTAGTGGAAAAGGAAGAGGATTTTAGTTGAGCCTAAAAGAAGCGAAGAGTCATCAAGAGAAGAGGCATCATGCCTCTTCACTTGCCTCCTTCATTTAGTATAAAAGAGAGGGGAAGGGAAGAGACAACTTAGCACTTAAGTTATTTGTTCCTCTTCCACCAAAGCTCTTTCTCTCCCTCTCCTTCCTCCTTCTAGCCGAAACCCACAAGGGGATTTCTCCTTTGGAAAAGCTTCACAAGAAGGCTTCTTCTTCTTCATCTAAGGGCTTCCTACAAGGCTACAAGGGCTAGGGGTGGTCTAAGGTCAAGGAGGTTTTCTTTTGCTTCTCTATTCAAGGTTATAACCAAGATAAACCAATGTAAGACTCCCTCAACTGTGGTATAATTGTTTCTCTATGATGTCTATCATGATTTAGGTTTTTTGTTTAGGATCTATGTTGAGAAAACCATGAGGTAAGATCTTCTAGGGTTTCGGCCAAGCCTTGGATTTGGGTTTGGGGATGATGTAAACCCTCATTCATGCTTCTTAATGTTTTTTTATGATAAGTAAAGTATAAATTATGATTTAGGGAAAGTTTGTGGCACCCTAAGGCCCTCTAGGGTTTCGGCCACTATCAACATGTCATGGATAGGATTATATCTAATCCTTCAAGCATGTTTATTATGCTTCCCTATGATTTAATGGATATTAATTGTGAATGATAGGAATTTTTCCATGTGCTTGTGATCCTCTAGGGTTTCGGACAAGGTCAAGATGTAGGGCTAGGACTTAGGGTTAGCTCCAATTATGGGGTCTAATGGCTCCCTATGACATTGTATGTAATGTATGAGCTTTCTTTTACTTATGGAACCTTTCATGTTGATTGAATAATGGAGCCTCCTCCTATTGAACTTTCGGCCAAGTCCATGATCTAGGGTTTGGGTTGGGTTAAGGTCTCAAGGATACTTGTTTATAGTTTACTATGATGTATGTATATGTTTAAGCATGTTGTAAGAATTTTTATGTTACCTAAAACCCTAGCTTTATGTGTTATGTAACATGACTTTGTATGTTTAGGTTATGTGCTATGTTTATTCATGAATATTTTAGACCATATACCAGGAACATATGTAATTGATGTAGGCTTCATGTTATATAGAATAATGCATGTAGGATGTTAAATGCCTATAATAGATATATGGTTATGAAGGTCTATGCATGTTCTATGATGAATGCCATGAACCTAAGTAATGTTGAATGCCATGAACCTAAGTAGTATGTTTCATGTTCATATGAATCTTACCCATGCATGCTCTATGATGGATACTATGATTATGTATGCTAGATGATATGTATCATGTATGAAATGCATGTTTACCTTATGTACCATGACCATGCAAGCTTTATGAACCAAGATGATGTTTATGCCTGGAGGCATAATTATGTATGTATGTCATGTTTTATGAATGAAGATGATGAATGAAGATAATGTTTATGCCTTCAAGACATAATGATGTTATGTATCAAGTATGAATGAGGAAATGCCAAGTATGCTTATGTCATGCTTCATATAACAAGATTATGTTTATGTCTTAAGATATGTTATGTATGTCTATGAATGATGAAGCATGCAAAGTTATTTTACTTTATGAATGGACTTGTACCGGACCGAAGTAAGGGTCCAAGGGATGGGCACCTTAAGAACGCCTCGGTTCAGGACTACCGTAGCTGTCCACGGTTCTGGGACTACCGTAGCTGTCCAACAGGGATGGGCACCTTAAGAACGCCTCGGTTCTGCAACTACCGTAGCTGTTCCTACCCTAGTAGGTCGAGACTAGCTACCTCGCATTTACTTAGGGAATGCACGCATATGATGTATGTATGTGGTACAAGCCGGGGACCCCCATGATGTTATGATTATGTTTAAGTATTTATAAGTATGATTTTCAAATAAGCATCCTTATGTATATGCATTTGACTCATGCGTTCATTCATGTTATGCATCCTGCCATGTTAAATGTTTATATGCTTATGTTTTATGTTAAGAATATGCTTATGTTTTATGTTAAAGATCATGCCATGTTAAATGTTTATATGCTTATGTTTTATGTTAAGAATATGCTTATGTTTTATGTTAAGAATATGCTTATGTTTTATGTTAAAGATCATGCCATGTTAAATGTTCATTTGCTTATGTTTTATGTTAATAATATGCTTATGTTTTATGTTAAGAACCATGCCATGTCAAATGTTTTATATGCTTACGTTTCATGTTAAGAACCATGTCCTGTTAAATGTTTCATATGCTTATGTTTTATATGACGTATGGTTTTTAGTGAGTAGGAAAGGGTCTTACTAAGCCTATGTGCTTATAGTCTTATTTCCTTATACCGCAGATCAAGCAAGAGGTTATTAAGGGAAGCAGCAGGAGGGGCAAGAGTGTGTGTGTGGCAGTGACATGGCAAAGGAAAGAGAAAAAGGATTCTCATATTTATACTTGTTGCATGTCTTGTGTTTTGAAATGCCTTCTTAGGTTCTATGCTATACTTATGATAGTTATGCCTAAAGAATAACTTACTACTTATGATGCTTATGGATGAGTTATGGAATGTTTATATCATGATGCTACGTATGATGTTAATATGATAAGTTACAATGTCACCATGTTCATGAATGATAGTTAAGGCATATATACATGATTCAAGTATTAGTTGCATGGTTAAACGCATGTGTATAAAGTTAAAATAATTATTCCGCTGCATTAAGATATTCATATGCGTATATGTATATTAGCGTAACGCCGCTTCTCGCCATACCATAAGGTGTGAGAATAAGGCAGGCGTTACAGGTTGGTATCAGAGCGGTTTGCCATCTGACTACACACACATCAAGTCTTCTTCCTGCAGCTTCCAAGTAAGTACCTCTATGCATACCTTATTTTCTTTTATGATTCTAGAATATGCTAGAATATACAAGTATGGATGATACCTTATAATTCTAGAATATACAAGTATGAATGATACCTTATCATAACAAGTACTTTTGGATATGTAATATGAACGATACATTACCTTATTTTTATGAAATCGAATACTGTAGAATTTGATATGCGGGTAGGAACAATAAAAACTTATATTAGCCATACTTGTTTTTTGTTCCATGAAGAAAAGCATGGCTAGAAGACAGAGTAACAGACTTAATGAGACAACTCCATTGCCTGACCTGATGCAATTAGTGAACCAACTTCAGCGTCAAGTCACCGAGCAGCAGCAAACCATTAATACCTTGATGAATCAGCAAGAAAATTCTACCACTCCACCGGTGAACCAGACGGCTATACCCGTCGCGCCCACGGTTACGCAAACCCCTCCGACGGGCCCGACGACTGTGGCACGACAAGAGGTTTATCTGATCCAGTGGTTGAGGTTGAAACCGGAGAATTTCTCGGGTGCTGGCGAACCATGGGACGCCCAAGCGTAGTTCAAGACAGTGAAAAGTACAATGGAGCTGCTGGACTGGCCTGAGCTTGAGAAGATCAAGTGTGCTTCATTCTGCCTTTCTGGGGATGCCAGAATGTGGTGGGAAAGGGTCAAGGCCAAGAGACAGGTGAACCAGATGATGTGGTCAGATTTCGAATCAGAGTTCTTCGATGAATTCTTCAAAGAATTCTTCAATATGCGTGTCACAAACAAACACTACGATGAGTTCACGGAATTCCGACAGGGCAACCTCTCGATCAATGAAGCCGTGAAGAAATTTAACCGACTGGGTCGTCTATGCCCTGAGCTGGTCCGCACTGAGAAAGAAAAGGTATGATTTATGTTGAAAATGTTGCGGCCCAAAATAGCCCTGAACGTGGCCGGCGGAGTTAATAGACCGCAGACCGCCGAGGAGCTGTTTAGTAGTGCCCTACTCACCGAGCATTACCTGAACAATATCAATCAGCAAAGGAAGGCATTAAATGAAAATAAGAATCAAGTTCACTCGTGGATTCTCGATTCTTTATCTTTCATTATCCCTAATGTTCCTCCCTTTTATTATCACTCAGGAGGTCATAAACCTCAGAGTACCAACGCTAATTGGAAAGGAAACCAGGGTGGTAAATGGCAGCCATGGAACAACCCCCAAGGGGGCCCAGCAAATAAACAGTCCAGGTTTCCCCTGTGTGCTACATGCGGGAAAATGCATCCCGGGGAATGCCGCAAAGGTACGAACCGGTGTTTCATTTGCGGAGTGGAAGGGCACATAGCCTCTTACTGTCTTACCAAGAACCAAGCACCTCCCCAACAGCTTGTTCAGTACCAGGGTGCACCAGCAAAACTACATTATATGCAAGCTGAGCTGGAAGGTACCCTGATGAGCCAAGAGAGGTTGGAGGCCCCACCAACTATGGCGGATGCCAGGGTTTTCTCTATTACTAAGGAGGATGCCGCGAATGCTTCAACGGTTGTCACAGGTCAGATACTTATTTACAGTCAGTATGCTACTGCATTATTTGATACTGGGGCAACACACTCGTTCATCTTTATGTCCTACACTAAGAAGATAGATATGTCTCCATAAGTTTTAGACTGCAAGTTCTTGACGACCTGCCTTCGGGAGAAATAATGACATTCACTCACGTGCTGCGTGCTGTGCCAGTCGGAATCGCAGGGAGAGAACTCTACTGCGATCTTATAGTACTCGACATGCATGATTATGATGTTATAATGGGAATGGATTTTCTGAACAAATATGGTGCTTCTGTCGAGTGCCGTAAACCAAAGGTGGTCTTTCAACCTGAGGCAGATTCTATGTTTGACTTTATCGGAGAGTCAAGGAAAAGAACCGGGAAATTCTTATTGACTCTCAAAGCACAGAAGATGTTAGACAAGGGATACACTGGATTTCTAGCACATGTGGTCGACGTAAGTCAAACAAAGGACCAGAAGCTAGAAGATGTTAGGATTGTATGTAATTATCCAGAGGTATTTCCTGATGAATTACCAGGATTAGCCCCTGATAGAGAAGTGGAATTCGAGATCGAATTGGTTCCTGGTACTAACCCGATCTCCAAGGCACCTTACCGTATGGCACCGGCTGAATTAAAGGAGCTTCAAGAACAACTACAGGAGTTACTCGATAAGGGATTTATTCGCCCTAGTCATTCTCTATGGGGAGCTCCGGTACTGTTTGTGAAGAAGAAAGACGAATCTATGCGAATGTGCATAGATTATCGAGCGCTGAACAACATGACGATCAAGAACAGGTACCCCCTTCCGAGGATAGATGACCTGTTTGATCAATTGAAGGGAGCCACCGTTTTCTCGAAAATCGATTTGAGGTCTGGTTAGCATCAAGTTAGAGTAAAACAGGATGATATTCCGAAGACGGCCTTCCGAACAAGGTACGGGCATTTTGAATTCGTTGTTATGCCCTTCGGCGTGACAAATGCTCCTGCTATGATTATGGACCTTATGAATCGGGTATTCTCATCTTTCTCGACAAATTTGTAATCGTCTTCATCGACGATATCCTTATTTATTCGAGAAACCAAGAAGAGCACGCCGAGCACCTGAAGATAGTACTACAGACTCTTAGGGAAAAATAACTGTACGCAAAGTTCTCCAATGTGAGTTCTGGCTCGACCAAGTAGGCTTTTTGGGCCATATTATTTCCAAAGATGGGGTTATGGTAGACCCAACAAAGATTGAAGCTGTGAATAACTGGAGTCGGCCAAAGAACCCAGCAAATCAGAAGCTTTCTCGGCTGGCGGGCTATTATCGAAAATTTGTGGAGGACTTCGCGAGAATTGCAGCCCCTCTAACAACTCTCATCGGAAGGATAAGAAATATGAATGGATGGAAAACTGCGAAAGGAGTTTCTTGGAGCTAAAAAGGAGACTTACAAGTGCTCCAATCCTTACCCTTCCAGAAAGTAACCAGAGCTTCGACATGTATAGCACGCCTCCAAATTGGGACTTGGAGCTGTACTTATGCAGAGTGGTAAGGTCATTACCTACGCCTCTAGGCAACTCAAAGAACATGAACAGAACTACCCCACTCACGATCTGGAACTAGCCGCTGTGGTCTTCGCTCTTAAGAATGGAGGCATTATCTGTATGGAGCGCAGTGTATGATTTATACAGACCACCAGAGTCTACGATATTTCTTCACTCAGAAAGACCTAAATATGAGACAACGCCCATGGCTTGAGTTGGTAAAGGACTACGACTGCGAGATCTTCTACCATCCAAGGAAGGCAAACAATGTGGTCGATGCACTTAGCCGGAAGACAAGTGCCACCTTGATGTCCATATCTAGATTACCCCAACCGCTCGAAAGAGAAATTATGAATTTTGGGTCGAGGTCATCTC